>CM030834.1:1415172-1540027 GCA_018105865.1 Metaphire vulgaris
TCTCTCTCTGTCTCTCTCTCTGTGTGTCTTTGTCTCCCCGTCTCTGTCACTCTGTCTCTCTGTCTTTGTCTCTCTTTCTCTGTCTCTCTGTCTCTCTATCTTCAGCCGTCTGTATCCAACGCGTGCCCTGTTCTATAACGACCAGCGTTGCTTTCATCGTTGTCTATGTATTCGCCGAAACTGAAAAGACAGGATCTTCAGCGGCCATCGGCACATTGCAGTTTTCCCTAAGAACCCGAGAGAAGTGAAGTGGAGGAAAGGTGCCGGAGATAGGCAGGGCGGGGGTGGTGGTGGGCGGGGGTGAATTTTTCAGACATCTGATAAATTACATTGTACCTGTTCTATCTCTTTCAAAGCACCATTTGATGTCTAAGATGGCGTTCGTCCAGGAAACCTAAGCACCGTGAAAATCAGACGCTGCCCTTCTCCCTCCCTCCCTCCCTCTTCCTCCCTCCCTCTCCCTCTCTCTCCCCCTCTCTCTCCCTCGCGTTCATCTCGGCGCCAGGTTTTTCACAAGCTATTACGGCACCGACGCAATCTTCTCTCTCTCTCTCTCTCTCTCTCTCTCTCTCTCTCTCTCTCTCTCTCTCTATCCCCCCCTCTCTCTCTCTCTCGGGTCCTTCCTTCCCGCCTCCTCTAACGCTTGCTGTCCTCCGCCGCCGTCCGTACAGACGAAAAAACCCCCGACGGACCACCTTCATTGTTTAAAATTTAGATAAAATGAAACACCGGCGCACAATAAATACACGGCAGACGTCTGCTGTCTACGGCGTCTGCCTTGGGGCACTATTCGAAGGAAACGACTACTCGCCAATAGTCGATGTTCTAATTCATCAAAGAGGTCCTCCTCCTCCTCCTCCTCCGTCAGAGTCGGAGTCTCTGTCTTTACTACGTTTTAAAGACACCCTTGACCCGCGTGCTTTTGTTCTGCAGAACATTCGCTCAAATGTCCGCGTAAATATCCGAAGACAACGTATTTATAATAACTCTCATATAATGACTGTGGTTGAGATTGTCGTTTACAAACGCCACGCGCCTATAACCTTAATCCTAGCACTGGTCCTAACCATGTAACCTTAGCCCTCTAGCTATAACCCTAACCATTGACGTAATCCTACCATCAACGTTGGGGAAGGCGGGGGATTTGAGAGACAGACATTTTTAAAGTATGCTTTTATAGGACGTTAAAGAGGCGAAAAAGACTATAGTGATGCTCGTTTTCAGGGTGCGATTTGTGACCTGGAGCAGTGGGGATATGTCGAGCTTGGGGGGTGTAGTTGTTGGGAAATGTAGCAGTGCGGGGATGTAGTGGTGGGAGATGTAGCAGTGGGGATGCAGTTGGGCAGTGGGGGGAAGATTCCCCCTTCCTCCCCTACAAATCGCGCCCTGCCCGTTTTCCCTGTCAATGTAGCGTATAGCAAAGAAGCACAAACCGATACTTTATGATACTTTATGATACTAAATGAGATACTTTATCCACTCACACATTATTGGGAGACCGTCCCCCGTTGATTTACACCCTGACCCTAACCATATGCGTCGAGGCGGTTAAGAAACGTTCCTTTTTATAATACCCACTTGATATGAAAATTCTGTTGGCTGCTGCATATAAGCAGTCGGCCTAGACAAGCGCGCGCAGTATTTCAATCAGCATAGGGTGTGTCTCGTGCGCGATAAGAGAGATTCCTTTTCTCTGCACGGCGATAAATATTTGTCGACGTTATGACTTTGCGAGAGTTTCGCTGTAGTTTGGCATTTCTGAAATTCTGGCGCATGATAAGGTCGTCGTCGCCAACAGGTTAATCATAGAAACTATAGAGTTCTAAAGCGGCAGCAAAAGTCTCCAAAGAACATATCTGATAAGCTATCATTCGCTGCCGAAATGTCACCGAGTCGAACAGTGTAATACTGTACATGCGCATATATATATATATATATATATATATATATATATATATATATATATATATATATAGAGAGAGAGAGAGAGAGAGAGAGAGAAGTATATTAAAGGTATAGGCCTTCATGTATATATTTACTAATTTACACACAAATATATATCTCTCCGTGTGTCTGCCTGTCTGTCTGTCTGTCTGTCTGTCTGTCTGTCTCTATCTATCTATCTATCTATCTATCTATCTATCTATCTATCTATCTATCTATCTATCTATCTATCTATCTATCTATCTATCTATCTATCTATCTATCTATCTATCTATCTATCTATCTATCTATCTATCTATCTATCTATCTATCTATCTATCTATCTATCTATCTATCTATCTATCTATCTATCTATCTATCTATCTATCTATCTATCTATCTATCTATCTATCTATCTATCTATCTATCTATCTATCTATCTATCTATCTATCTATCTATCTATCTATCTATCTATCTATCTATCTATCTATCTATCTATCTATCTATCTATCTATCTATCTATCTATCTATCTATCTATCTATCTATCTATCTATCTATCTATCTATCTATCTATCTATCTATCTATCTATCTATCTATCTATCTATCTATCTATCTATCTATCTATCTATCTATCTATCTATCTATCTATCTATCTATCTATCTATCTATCTATCTATCTATCTATCTATCTGTCTGTCTGTCTGTCTGTCTATCTATCTATCTATCTATCTATCTATCTATCTATCTATCTATCTATCTATCTATCTATCTATCTATCTATCTATCTATCTATCTATCTATTTATCTATCTTGATGGAAGAAGACTTGGGTTTTTGCTAGAGGTCTAAAACTTTGGGGTGAAAGTAGTTCGCCCCATTGCTCCTTTTATAATTATGAGACTTAACCTCCGCTGTCTGCCTGTATACGTTTCAGTTGCTTGTATACGGGCGTCTGTGATAATCGTCGTAATATTACTCATGCTCTGCGTTTAGGATTGACTTAACATCTCGAATGTTATGTTTTGATTTTGACGAAATTCCCTCAAAAAGACATCGCCGATGCTGTATGAACTTCTTGTACAATCATCTGTGATTAAGATTCGGAGACCAATTTTCTATATAGAGCTACACGTAGAAACACCATCTGGAGTCCATCACAGCTAATGGCTTGTCTCTGAGACCACCTCCATTACCACCCCTCCTCCTCCTCCTCCTCCTCCTCCTCCTCCTCCTCCTCCTCCTCCTCCTCCTCCTCCAGGCCTGCACAGTGTGCTACAAAATGAAGTCGTTCGTATCTAGCGAGCTATTATCTGCAGATTATGGCCGGAATGAATGTCGAAGCGGGTCTTCGCTCCTTATTAATAGTGTTTACCGTTCATAGCTCCGAAGTCTATATAACGCCAGAACCATAAACAGCATTCAGTTTGAAGTCGACACGCGAGAATTCCTCTACTCACACCTACCACAAGAAATCCTCTAGCAGAGCTAAATGCCCCCTCTCCCTCTCTTTCCCACACCCACTCCCTATTAAACGCAGATTTTACGTTGCCTATGTCTAATTTCTAAAACAGGAGCCACAATATTTTTCGTGGAAAATCTTGCTCCATTGGAGAGGGTTTAATGACTATTTTCCACCGTGCCATATCAAGAATTCCTCGTAAGCACATATAAGTTATGTGTGCTATGTTAGCCTATAGACTCTTATCGAAAATTACTACGAATTGGGTGAATAGAAAAGATTACAAATGAAGAACTATGTAAGAGAATTCAACCAAAGCAAATGATGCTGCATGCAAAGAGTAAAACAAAGGAAACGCCATCTATTTGGACACATACGCAGAAAGAATGAAAGAAGACAGAAAGATAGGCCTGAAAACTCTAATGTTTGGAATAATGGAGGGTGCCAATAAGAGAGGGAGACCACACAAGGAATGGTGTGATGATATTGAAGAATGGTGTGGAAGCAGTTTACAGGATCTAAGTTACAGAGCAACAGACAGGAAAGAATGGCAGAAAACTGTGGAGATGGCATTATATGCCAACTGGTGATGAGTCCACGGTTAATTATGTTGAGTTTCATCAACCGAACTAACATTAGCTTATTATAAATGATTGAAACATTAATACAGCATGTAGGCAGCGGTTCTCAGGCATTTCAGAATTTCTTGCATGATAGTCCCCTTTGTGATGACTCGCGGGTCTTATAAAATTTGAATTTTAAATTAACTGCAATTAATACATAGGCTACTTGTTTAGTCAATCAAATATTTAATTAAAAAACTGCTAATCGTGGGCATCAAATTTAAATTGAAATGGAATCAGCACTCTTAGAGCCATCAGTATGCTTTATGTTCTGAGGTGCTGGTGAGATATCTTGAGAAAGCAATCCCTTTACAGTCCTCCTGAAACCGCTCGGCGGACCCCTCTGGTACCGAGGATCCCAGTTTGCGAACCACTGGTATATAGCATATGCGATTCGGGGGCCGTCTATAAAGTTCATCTGCCTTCAAGCGGCTCTGGAAATATCCCTTGGCACCATCTGACCAGTGTTGCCCCGATTGTTTGTATGCATTATCACAGGGTCTACGATGGCTTTCAATTTATTTGCGAGCATGCGCTCTTCTTAGGAGCATTGCCTTCGTGGTCGCTAAGTGCTCAACTAGAAATGATAGTACGGAATAATTTGAAGAGTTTCTTCGTATTTCCAGGACGGATCGACTAAAGTACGACTAGATGGAGTGGACTGGTGGGTGGATGAATGAATGGGGGGGGGGTGGATGAATGGATGGATGGATGGCTGGAGAGAGGGATAGTCGTCTGGATTTCTTTTCTTTCAGTTGCATCTGGTCTTTCCACTGTTTACGCCATCTAAATGGAACTGATGAATTTTTCTGCAGAGTGTTTATATGTCCATAATTCATGCTCCGAAAATGGTCGGAAAATAAATAAAGATTTGCGATTATGCGCAATTAAAATGGAACACACAGAACGCAGAAGAGCTGTTTATCAACATACAGCCGGAGGAGGTGTGGTCCTGTCCCTCCCCCTCTCCCTCCCCCAGGACCCCTCGCGCACCTGCTTGTTGTATCGGCTTCGTCTACTTTACTTTACCGGTAACTTTCGTGCATTTCGCCAGGTGGCGTCGCAGTCGTGATAGTCTGGTTTACAATGTTCATCTCCAAGAAAAATGTAAATATAAGAAAAGGGGTAATGAACTTTAGAATAGCGGCATTACACGTTTATTTATTTATTTATTTAATACATTATGCATTATCTTTTTTCATTTCCTTGGAGGGCCACGCCCCTCCCCCCACTCCAAATGACGCCTCTGACCAGGGGCTTCTATCCCTATTTAAGGCGGGCACAGCTGCGCCCGGGAAAAATGGGGGGGGGATATTTTGCTACTAATCTGAACTGAACCAAGACTGATATTGATTCAAAATAACACTGACCGTGACGTAATCAATGATAGCTATGCCTAACACAAAGGATAAAAAGCTGAATATAATACTAAGTCTACAAGGGAGCAAATTAACAGGGGCAATTTGTAATTTGGGGAAGGGGATTTGTAATTTGGGGGGAATTGAGCCCGGCTGCAAAGGGGGGATAGAAGCCGCTGCCTCTGACTTCCAGCGCAGGAGAGTGTAGAAAAACTTAACGCGACAAATTTGGTCGACACTAAATGTGAAAAGTGATTACATTATCAGTATACAAATCGCCAAATGAGAGGATTAGGCCTACACTAAGTAATATTACCTTTCAACGAAATTTTCTGTGCTTGCTTAATCCTTCATTCCTTTCTAAATTTATTTAGCGCAACATAAGATCGCTTTCATCACTGCATAGCAACATTTCAGCCAAAACTAAGTACAAGTACAGCGCAAATTGGTTATCAGAACTGCTCAACGGTGGGCGACTTAGGCACTGCACAGAAATGGACTTTAACCCCTTAACCGTGTATTTAACTGTAACTCAATGTAAAATGGACGGATATATCCGGGATCTTCAGTTAAGGGGTTAAATCACTGCTCAAGTTTTCGTTACAGCGCAATTATTTGCTGCAGTGCGCATGCAAACCTTTCGTGGAACCGAAATTTGAATTTTTGTTGAAGGTATCGGGTCTAATGCAGGAAGTGGATCAACGACGGATAGGAAGGCTTCTGGATCCAATCACTCGTCGCGTAATTGCTGTAGATTCTGTAAGAAAATCTTCAGCAGTGACAGCGCTCTGCAAATTCACATTCGATCGCACACAGGTAGGTCCGGCCCACCAACTCATGCCAGAGGCGGTTCCACATTGGGGATGGCTGGCGATGCATCCCCCACCGGTCCACCAAAAATACGTCTTCAATGGAAGATGGTCGTCTAAGTAGATTATCCTTGATGTATATCCACAAAGATATGGACATATCCATAGATAATGTCATCGACAAATTCGATTCTAACAATTGAAAACTTGATTTTGCGCTATGACTTCGTTTTTTCTCCCTAGAAATTTATTGCATGATCCCCCCCACCAAGAGTTCCTGGAACCGCCACTGAGCTCTGCAGTAAGCTTAAAGAGCTAAAATAATCGTCATCTTCATTATCATCATTTTCATCATCAGGCCTTTAATCTGGGCTTTTCAGTGTTCCTTTGGTCAATTGTATTCATAGGTCCCCTTTTCATTTTCATGAAACATATTCTTTTATGCCTTCGAGTGTCTTTTATTCAGTTTTGTATGTGCATGATTCCTGGTATCTTATTTTTATATCTGGACTCAGTAATGTGCCCTTGCTCCTGACATTTAATACTATAGAGCACAAGAAATCATCAGCTTTATAATAATAATTATAATAATCATCGCCATCATAATAGCAATAACAATGCTGATAATGCCGATAATGCTAATGCTAATGCTAATAATAATAATAATAATAATAATAATAATAATAATAATAATAATAAAAAAATACTAATTGTATTTCAGGTGAGCGACCCTTCAAGTGCATCGTTTGTGGCAACCGTTTCAGCACCAAGGGTAACCTCAAGGTCCACTTCCGGTGTCACACGAACAACACCTACTCTCCAATGACCATCGATCAGAAGACGATCATGATGGGAATGCAGGCTCCGAACAATCTCGGATCCGTGGCGTTTTCCAGCGCGGGGACCACTCCCATCCCTGCTCTACGCCCAGATCTTGTTGCTGCCAAGGCCAATCTTGGAGGCAGCAGTCGTACGGCGGACGGTGCTATCGTCGGATGGGAAAAGACCGGGTTCATGGGGAGCGGGGTTCCTCAGAAGCGGCCAGAGTCTGCGTTCAGACGGCAGCGGGCGGTCAACGAAGGCGTCACCGGCTCCTCCCAGTCGCTGGTCAGGGCGTCACCCGCCGCTGCTGACGAGCCCAGGCGGTCTTCGGATGATTTTACCGGATCAACGGTTCTTCAAGATGCGCGTTCAAGTTCAACCTTGACATCTTCACAAGCGACCGCCACCGACTGGAAATGTAAGATGACTGCGTCCTCTTCTTCGTCCTCTTCTTCCTATTCCACCGTTCCATCGCATCCAGCACCACCTCCGCTGAGTCTTCTGTCGTCCATGTCCAGTTCTTTCCAGTCCTTCCCGGCCCCTCTCTTTTCCTCTTTCTCCGCCGCTCCACATCGCCCGGTGATCCCGTCGACGGACCTTGAAGCGACAACAACACCCGGGCCCTGCGGTGCTCGTTCCAACGGGCTCGGCGCTGTTATTCCGTCGGCTCAGTCGGGATCCTTTCGCGGCCAGTCCGTGTTGTCCGCGATGCACGGCGGGGCGAAGACCGACTCCCTGGAGCAGTTCCTCGACGTGCAGAAGACGGGCACGACGGGGAAGGTCGTCGGCAAGAATGGAGACGGCGTCGAGAGAAAGAAACTGTCCGATCCAAATCAGTGCGGAATCTGTTTTCGCACTCTCAGCTGTCGAAGTGCGCTGCAGATGCACTACCGGACGCACACCGGAGAAAGACCGTTCCGATGCAAGATCTGCGGCAGGGCCTTCACGACCAAGGGCAACCTCAAGACCCACATGGGGGTCCATCGGGCAAAGCACCCGGTCAGGATGCTCCACCAGTGCCCCGTCTGTCACAAGCAGTTCACGAACGCCCTTGTCCTACAGCAGCACATTCGGATGCACACCGGCGACGTGCCAAAGCCGCTGCCATTCCGACCTCCCCCCGGAATGATGCTCATCCCACCGCCTACCATGGGCTACTTGCCTCCCCCCTTTGCCGCATATCCGTTCATCCATTTGGGGATTTCGACTGAACTGCCATTCGGTTCGGTTCAAACGCAGGCGAACAAGGATAGGTCGGAGTACGAAAGCCCTTTCCCGGCCGAAGAAAAGAGGGTATTTGAGGATTGTCAGACGAAAGAGGAGGATGAGACGGAGGTGCGGATGAAAGACGAAGAATCATCCTCTTCTACTCCTTCTTCGTCTTTTTCATCCTCCCTTCAGTCTATTCTACACCGAGGTGACCACGGGACTGAACCAGAAGCGCCAAGCCCTAACTCTTCTTCGCTGGGGGAAGACAACATCGACATCGAATCCCCGATTAGCGACGGTAAAAGTCTCACAGGAGTAAACGAAGGCTCTGACTACAGACACGCAGTACGGGACACCTACGACACTCACCCCGGCAACACCAGCGCCATCGAAGACAACTCCTCCTCCAGTCGCGACAACAACGAAGGTGGCGCACCAAGAGAGGAACACCGTGACCAGCTGACTGGTCCTCTGGAGTCCGCAGAGGTAGATGGAGGAGCGACTGAGCGGCGAGCGACGATCTACGAGTATTTCAACTGCGAGGATCTCGCTCATAACGACCTCACTTCGTCGCTGAAGGCCCTCGAGGAGAAGGTGAACGGAATAGGGTCACACGCCCTGATAATGATGTCCAACCCCCTGGAGCAGATGGAAAGGATTGTCAAGAGAACGGAGAACATCCTGGCACTTCATTCAAATCACGTCCGATCAACAGGGAACGACGCTGGGACAATGTTGTCGCTAGACGTTGGTAACTACTCCACTGGAAATCACAACACCAGGAACTCTTCCGTCTCTTCCATCGAAACCAACGATCGGAATTTCCGGCGTATGACGTCATCGGTACCTGAGGACAAGACAAGACGACCAACCGTCGTCGACCTGTCGCCGAAATCGTTTGAAGTGACCGCCACAGGTAAGTGGAGCACAACCACCTGCACCGTCTGCTACAAGACGTTCGCCTGCAAGAGCGCGCTCGACATCCACTACCGAAGCCACACGAAGGAGCGGCCGTTCCACTGCCGTCTCTGCGATCGCGCCTTCTCCACAAATGGAAACCTGAAGCAGCACATGATGACCCACAGGACATGTTCCATCGCCGACAGCGCGTCTCGACACACCTTCAACTCGGACTGTTCCAATTCGTCCAACCCGGTACCCTGCCTTCCTCCTCCTCCTCCTGCTCCTCATCCGACTGAGGAGGAATTCTGGGCCGTCAAGTCCGACGCCTCGCTTCACGACGAGGAGACGTCCTCATCGACCAAGAATCTCCTCAGCGCAGGGCGTCCCCCGGCCGAGGCAGTCACGCCAAGACCGTCCAAGGCTACCGTCGACGAACCTCGATTATTCGGGGGCCAGATGTCTCCGTCGATGTCGACCCCGGGTGGTCGGCGGTCGGCTCTTCTTCGCCACCTCTGCTCCGTCTGCCAGAAGCCGTTCTCCAGCGCCAGCGCTCTCCAGATCCACATGCGGACACACACCGGAGACAGACCGTATGCGTGCAACGTCTGCAGCAAGGCTTTCACGACGAAAGGCAATCTGAAGGTGCACATGGGGACGCACGTATGGACCAACGGACCATCAAGACGCGGCCGGAGGATGTCCGTCGACGGAGTGGCCTCCTCGGCGACCCCCGCCCTGGGGGGCCCCGAGTTTCCCTTCTTCTGTCCGCCCACAAGAATCATCCCCTCTTCCCTGCGCGACTTCTACCATTTTCCCTTCCACGGACTCCACGCAAGATTCGCATCTCCTAAGCTGAACGACATCTCTGCGCTTCCGAAAATCAACGGAACCATTGGTCACTTGCTCCCCGGGTCAGAGATGATGATGATGATGACCAACCATCTGTCCTCGGTGATGAAGCCTCTCGTCTTTCCACTTCCAGGATCGCCGATCGTGGCGTCTTTGCCGCTTCCACGTCCGCTGGATAAAAATACGCCGAAGTCCCGAGAGGAGGAGGGGAGTGCCGCCGGTGGTAGGATCAGCCGGTCAGGTGACCTGCCCTCCCCACCACAGCGCGGGAACAGCGGAGAGCTTGACCTGAGCGTGCGGAAGTCTTCACCTGCCCAGGTGAGCGGTGTCACCCCGCCGTGGATGTGGAAGACAACGTGTGATCTCTGTAGCAAGGTCTGTTCGTCTCCAGGAACCCTTGAGCTCCACGTGAGGACCAGCCATTCTTCGGAATTTTCCCAAAGACCCGAACCGACGAATTCGGTTCTCGTTTGAATAATGACTCCAGTTCTGTCGCAAGGCGGCGCTGTTGATAGAATGCCTGATTTCTTGATTTAATCAGTTCTTGTTTTAAAGCAAATCGAAGTACAAGGCGTCCGGGTAAAATTTGTCGGTAAAGATACAACTTGTAACTGGTCCTGCACTTAACCTGAGTCTTATAGTTAAGTAGCAAAATATTGAGCTCAAAACGTTTTCAAATAATGAAAACCGATCAGTAAAAACTGACAAAATTACAGATAATTTGGAAAAATACACACTTCGCCCGAAAACAGCTTCAAATTTGCGCACAGAAAATGTTTCAAGATGCAGTGCTATCAGTTATACAGGCAAATTACTTTCCAATGAGTCGGGAGTAGGAGACAATTGTATTCCCTTTAGCGTAGTACTATAACAGTGTAACTGAGGCTTAACCTGCCATGTCGAGCTTTCATTTTCCTACACTGTAATGCCTTCCACTCATTATGTCCGGCAGTTGAACTGGAGATACGCTGAACGGATGCCCTAAGACGCATTTTCATAAGCTAATGCAAGAATCATACTACCTGACGATGTGCAATATTATTTGCATATTACGACAAGCGACAACATATCACCAAATCATCATCATTGTCATAATCGTCGTCGTCATGATGACGATGATAATGAAGATGATGATAATGAAGATGATGATGATGAAGATGATGATGATAATAATGAAGATGATTATGATAATGAAAAAGGAGAAGATGATGACGGCGATGATGATTATATATCAAATATCAACATCAGATATCAAAATATGGTCATGGTGGAAAAGATCTGCTAACTCAGGTTCTGACAGAAGCCTTTTCGGGCTTCGGGCTGAAATAGGTTCTTACTGAATGTAAATTATTTGGCGTTTTTCTGGATATTCCAGAGGACGGATAGAAATTAACTGAAAGCAGCTGAGCGAATAGTATAAGAGTATATTTCAACCTACTTAATTCTGCTTCGATTTATTTCTCTGCAGTGAACTCATCTTAACAACGTCTGAATGCGAGACATAAAATAATCCGGGATGAGAAAAATAATTGCACGTGCTGTCGGCACATTGACATTTGCAAATCGTGGACTGTTTATCTATTGTATATTCGCAGCACAATAGTTAATTTCGAAGCTAAATTAATTCTGTCGCGGAAGTTCATTATCAAATGTGCCAAGCCAATTTAGTTAAACAGGATCTGTTGCCTATAGTAACGTGGATAGACTACTGCAGTGGCATAGCCAGGATTTCCGGAAGGGGGGTTTGGTTTTGACTTTTGACCGTGGCCAACTTTCGAAAAATCTTGACAAGCAAAAAACGTCATCCTATGTATCTATCCTAAGTCTTCCGTTCTAAATTTTGTGAATTTGTACTTTCAGATGCTGACAAGAACTATGGAGCATTTAAAAAAATTTGGTCAATAGCCCCAAGGGAGGTTTGACCCTCAAAACCGCGTCCGAGAATTAAAAATACATGAAAACGCATTAAAAGTTTGTTCGTCGGCGCCCAAGGGGGGTTTTAACCCCTCAACCCCCTGGCTACGCCACTGGACTACTGAGCTTAATTATAGGACCAGAGACAAGTTGCTGATACAAATAACAGCAGGCTACATGTAAAACACTATTATATGTGTCATAGCATATTTATAATTAAATATCGTCAATTAGAGAGAACGCTCTTCTATCTACTGTAGAAGTACTAAATATTGTACAAGTACAAGTACTACCCCAATGAACAAGAGTTCGTTACCGATTGTATCGCACATTTTCGCTTCTCTTATCGCAGAAGGTAGGAAATGATGGTGTTAATGTAGTACAGTGGTTCAGTTTTTGATCACATATAAGTATAGTCACATAGCGGTTTTGACACCAAGTAAGGAATGCCATATCTAAAATAGAGAAAATTGAATGAATGATTAACTGTTCATAGCTTTGTGGAGTTATTCCAAATCAAATTTAAGAAACTGTAGAAAACATCCTATTTTAGTAATGCAGTCATCATCATCATGTGTCTTCTTCATATCTGAAGGTTGACGGTCATGAGTTGTTTCCACTTCGTTCTGTCTTCAGCAATCCTTTTTAGTCTTCCGTAGTTCTTTTCCTGTATGTGTTCCTTAACGTCGTCCAGCCAGTCTCTTCTAGGTCTTCCTCTGGCCCTGTTTCCCTCATATCTGCCCTCTAATAGGACTTTTGCTTGTTCTGTGCTTGAACCCCGCATTATGTGTCCAGCATACTGAGTTTTCCTGTTTATAATTTCTGTCAGGAGTTGTCTCTTTTCTCCAATTTTCTTTAGTACCTCTTCATTTGTTATTCTCTCTTGCCAGCTAATTTTCAAGATTCTTCTGAAGCACCACATTTCAAAGGCCTGTATTTTATTTTTCAACTGCTTTGTTAGAGTCCAGCATTCGCAGGAGAATGTGATAACCGAGTATACATAGCATCTCAGGATTCGTAGTTTTAGTAATGCAGTAGTGAATTGAAATTGAAAGTCTTAATCTAATCTTCACTAAGTAGCCCGGCAATAGTTCATAAATTTGGTGGATAGGGCTTGAGGACGCGAACTTATTGTCATAATGTTCGGTTTAAAAACCTTAAATCACTTAAATCGTCGCTGTTGACACTTTTGGAGTCGATATCTTTGCTTGGAAAGAAGATGAGCGACCACATCTAAGCCACGTTCTGCCAGATACGATGCTAGAAGCGCAGCACTAAGCTACTTAAGCACATACCGGCTAAAAATAACAGGTTTACTGTATAATGGAAAACGTTTCAAGTTGAAATAAGTGGCCAAAAGGGCGAGCATAGAAACTGTGTGATCGTGCGAGCAAAGACGATACGAGATATCTCTACGCCTACATTTTCTCTTTTTGCTCCGACCGCCCCCTGCCTCATATTGCCCCTTCGTATAATTCCAACGTCACCAGAGGACGGTAGCGCCACATTTGAGAATCACTGATTTAGGACATACAATATTAAATATTATTAAAGAATCAAGTGTCCTACAATAGACAGTAATCAGGCTAATGCTTAGTTCATTAGGTTCAGTTGGCTTTTACTGCTTTACATCCGGTTTACTGTCATCTGGTTATCTATACAGACATACATTCATACATACATAAAGTTCATTTACTAGGCGGAGTTATTACAAATGCGCCTCGGTTGCCAGGCCAAACATATGTTTTAAGTCGGGCGAGAAAAGTGTCACGGATGAGAATTTCATCTCTGTGAGGAGGCGGAAGCTGATTCCAGAGTGATGGACCAATCACCCTGAACGCACGCTCTCCCATTCTGGTACGAGTGCGTGGTACGGATAATGTCCTGGTGAAATTGGAACATGTGACCATCGTTCGAGTGAGAGCTGTATCAGATAACAGTTTACAGCCTCGAATAAGATACTGCGGAGCTTATTTTCTGTCGTCTAGCGACCATATCCATATCATATCCTGAATTTAGATTTGTTTCTTATGCGATTATGATTTGAGGCGCTGTAGAAGTTGATGTTTAGCTAGGAAATCTAAATGTTGCTTTTGTCGAAACATGTTACTCTGGCCAGAGGGTGTCCCGTCAGTTCCTGGACCGTCAGTTCCTGGACCGTCACTTCCTGGACCGTTAGTTGCATGCTGGACCGTTCCTATTGTTCTATCTTTTAGGTGTATGTAAACAAGTGTAGACCTATACACTGTGATATATAAATCATTACATGCGTAGACACAGCTACACGTGACAATTATAGTCTGTAATAACATTATAACACGTCTAGGTAAACATGTCACGGTAATGTAACATCCATATTCAATATAGTATCCATTTGACAATAACTTGAATAATTGGGACTAATATGGGCTTAAGACGCGGGCAAGTATTCGGGAAATGCTATTTGACAAGATGCTTATTATTGGTCACCAGCTGTACGCCTTGTACATCATTTTTTTACCTGGCAATGACGGTCCAGGAAGTGACAGTCCAGGAAGTGACAGGGAACCGTTACAGAGTATTGAACTAGAACCGACAATCGTACTAAGCATATTACTCCACCAGGAAAATATTGAAATTGTCAACTTTAGAAAACGCAATACATCCGAGATGGAAGGACGCCGACATACAGTATTTATTCTTCTTTAGTTTTTTTTTAAAAATCTTTGTTAAGTGTTTGCAGGATCTAAGTCGCAATGCCAGACGTGGATTGGACTTTGCGTTTCTCTGATAACCATCTGGACCATAGTAGCAGTTGCTCTGTTTCTGATCATCTTTTCCTACATTAAACTTCATCGATTGCGCGTCAGAAATAACAAGAAAACACTTGAAGGTTTGTTTATAGTAACACGTTTAAAAAATTTTTAAACGTTAATGGATGGAGTCGGGTCATCCAAATAATTTATCATCACATTTTTCCCATTTTTGAATCCCTCCCCTACTGTTGCAATCGAACATTACCAGGCATGAAACCCAGAGATGTCTATGGGTTCATTGTTTAGAACCCAATCCACCCCAACTCGTCAAATCTCTAACCCAACTCTACCCATGTCAGTAATTGGGTTACTTGACTCAACCCAACCCAACCCAATCCACCATAATACATTACAATTTCTTAAGCCATAACTTATTTTCTGACCCAACCCACCATTAATGTGAAAAAGTCTGACTCAATCCAACCCAACCCATGGGTTAACTAACCCATCATGGACATCTTTGATCGAACCCTCTCCTCTTGGATGATGTCATCACCGCAGCGTTATGTTTACCACAATATGGTGTCACTAACAGTATCAGATTTTTTACTTCTGGCATTGGTATATTTAATTAGCTATTACAGTACTCAATTCATGAAATAGCTTATTGTGCATCTCAAAGGTGTCTTGAAATAGTTTACCCCGATGCATTAGTTATTGTCAAATCTTAACAAAGTTTTCATGAAAACAATAACGACAAAATTGATGGACATTCGGTCTGGAAATATCATGCATTACACTAACATTAAGTATGGCTGAATATGAAAAGGTGTGATGATGCTTATATAATAATAAGCACAAAAATTACCAAGAACTAAAATTCAACATGTGTGCTGTTTGACATTGTAGCCTATTCTCTGAATTGTGTTTGTTTTTGTAGTATCAAGATAGCAGCTGTTGTAGAGGACAAGCGGAAGTTGGAATAAAAGGCTGTAAGAGCGACAGTGGTTTCCTACACCGGAAAAATCTCACTAAACCACCTAAAATCCGGTTATTATTATTATTATTATTATTATTATTATTATTATTATTATTAGTAGTAGTAGTAGTAGTAGTAGTAGTAGTAGTAGTAGTAGTAGTAGTAGTAGTAGTAGTAGGAGCATTAGTATTATTATTATTCCTCCAGGTGAACACATAACTTCATCGCTTCGTGATTTGCACTGGCTATCAGCGCCAGAAAGAATCCACTTCAAGCTCGCGTTGTTAGCCTACCGATACCTGAACGGTGTCGGCCCCGCATACCTGGCGACTGAACTTGTACGAGTAGCTAACTTGGAAGGTCGGCAACGCCTGAGATCTGCCCGTTCCACCTCACTGGTCGTCCCAAGGATGCGCCTTCGAACTGTCGGTGACCGTGCGTTCCCTGTGGCCGCGTCGAGAGCATGGAACTGTCTGCCTCCATTTGTGCAGCTCTCTCCTTCTCTCAACACCTTCATAGAGAAGCTTAAAACCTGGCTATTCCGCAGGAGCTACTTGTGATTTCTTGTGTTTTTGTATGTGTTCACGCAGTTCTTTTAGGACGAGTTACCACATTAATCAGTACGTTGTAATAATAATAATAATAATAATAATAATAATAATAATAATAATACCAGTTTTAATGCACTGGTTTATCAATAATAGGCATAATAATAATAATAATAATAATAATAATAATAATAATAATAATTAATTACTAATAAAATAAATAAATAAAATAATTACTCCACTGTCGGAAGACGAACGTCTGTCATCGGCAACCGCAGAATGGTGCAGTATCACCAGCCTGCAAACGCCGAACATAGAGAAGCAACATCAGCAATCACAATGGGACAATCCACTGATCGAGAAAGAATTCTCCAGCTTGTTCTCAAGCCAGACAAGTCACATCGACAGAGCTAGATTGAACGCAGTGACATCACAACACTCAGGTGACTGGCTCTTTGCACTGCCTATCAGCAACTGTGGCCTCAGACTTGACAACGAATCAGTGCGTGTAGCAGCTGGTCTACGACTCGGAACGACTCTGTGCATGCCACACAGCTGTCCCTACGGCACTCTAGTCGAACAAGATGGGCACCATGGTCTCTCCTATCGGCTAGGACCTGGTCGAAACGCCCGCCACGCCGCCCTGAACGATATTTTATATCGTTCGCTGATAAAGGCCGGTTTCCCGTCGTCAAAGAAACCTTCAGGTCTTTCAAGATCCGACGGAAAACGACCGGATGGCTGCACTCTCATCCCATGGAGGACAGGAAAATGCGTTATTTGGGACGTTACGGTCGCAGACACTTTCGCTGCTTCCTACTGTCATCAGACAGCATCAACTGCGGGTGCTGCAGCCGAACGTGCAGCCGAAAGAAAAACGGCCAAATACCTTCAACTGTCTGGGTCGTACCGCTTCATCCCTCTGGCTCTGGAGACGATGGGGCCAATCAACGAAGAAGGTCTCCGCTTCTTAAAGGAAATCGGCGGTCTTCTTAAGCGACAATCCGGTGACGAAAGAGAAACATCCTTTCTGCTACAGCGAATATCAGTGTCACTCCAGAGATTTAACGCTGTCGCCTTCCGCGGAACTTTCAATACATAATAATAATGATAATAATGATAATAATAATAGTAATAATAATAATAATAATAATAATAATAATAATAATAATAATAATAATAATAATACCCTCCCGGTTGATTACGTAATATATGGACTACCCATAATGTTTCGGCGTTTCGCTAGTGAAAAATTCTATTTAGCATTTTGGCAGTTTGTAGAAATAAAGAAACGTCTCTAAATTCTGTCATGAAATAAATTGGCTTTCAAAATACTCAGACTCTAGTTAGTTTCTACACCCTAGCACCAAAATATCGTCTAAACTTGCAGAAACTCCTTTCTATATTTCTTTGCGAATGTCGGCTATTATTATTATTATTATTATTATTATTATTATTATTATTACTACTACTACTACTAGAAAGATGCTCGCTTCGCTCGCGCTCGCTTCGCTCGCAGTGCAGGATAATAATAAAACCCATTCATTGAATTCATGCTGCTGAACAACGTTTCAATGACGTACATACGCCACGTAGCCAAGCTCTGACGCTGCAACGTACGCTTCGTCAAACGCTTCGCGTGGCCGTTCGCTTCGCGTGGCCGTTCGCTTCGCGAAGCCGTTCGCTTCGCTTCGCGTCGCCGTTCGCTTCGCGTCGCATTTCGCTTCGCGAAGCCTAAGATTCCAGAACGATCAATCAGAACGCTCACCCAGCTAACCAATCAGAACGCTTGAAGGTAACGAATGAGAACGTCACACAGCCAACCAATCAGAACGCTCACACAGTCAACCAATCAGAACGCTTGAAGGTAACAGACATACAGAGCAAGGATCTTAATATTATACCAAAAAAATGCTCGCTTCGCTCGCACTCGCTTCGCTCGCACTCGCTTCTCTCTTCGCTCGCAGTGCAGGCTCGCTTCGTTCGAGGCAACGAATATTCCAACAAACAAATTAAACATAAACTGCTTACACAAATCGGGCCTAAATGTGCTCTATAAAATTAGCCTTAAGCGATGCGTAACCGCGTGCACAAAAATGCCTCTAACTTAACTACCGTAATAATCGATGAATAATTAATCGATAAATAATCGATGAATAATTAATGTGCTCTATAAAATTAGCTTTAATCGAAGCGTAACTGCGTCTTTCTAACGTTTATAACCGCTGAGATATAGGTGCTATACGAAGCTCCTATTCACCATTCGGCGCTGCACAAACATGCATTTAATTTAACTAATAATTGATGAATAATTAATTCCTTTGCAAGAAACCCGGGGATAAAAATTTCAGGAATCGATAGAAACGTAAGGAATTATAAAATGGGACCTTTAAAGTTTAAAGTACTAAACGGAACATTTGAAACTCATAATGCTAATCTATAGGGCTTGACGTTGCACATTTGCGTCAGATTGCGGTAGATTTCCGTAGCTATGCAAAAATCTCAAAATGCTAATCTATAGGGCATGACGTTGCACATTTGCATAAAATTGCGGTAGATTTCCGTAGCTATGCAAAAATCTCAAAATGCTAATCTATAGGGCATGACGTTGCACATTTGCATAAAATTGCGGTAGATTTCCGTAGCTATGCAAAAATCTCAAAATGCTAATCTATAGGGCATGACGTTGCACATTTGCGTCAGATTGCGGTAGATTTCCGTAGCTATGCAAAAATCTCAAAATGCTAATCTATAGGGCATGACGTTGCACATTTGCGTCAAATTGCGGTAGATTTCCGTAGCTATGCAAAAATCTCAAAATGCTAATCTATAGGGCATGACGTTGCACATTTGCGTCAAATTGCGGTAGATTTCGGGAGGGGAGGGGTATGGGAGAGGGTTGGGAGGGTTGGGATGGGAGGGGAGAGGGTTTGGGGGTTGGGAGGGGAGGAAGGGGGTTGGGAGAGGGAGGGGGTGGAAAGAGGGTGGGGAGAGGAATGGGGTGGGGGAGGGAGGGGGTTTGTTTGAGAGAGGGATGGGGAGAGGGAAAGGGAACGGGGGTTTGAGCTGCAATTAAGACGCTTCGAACGCTCCGTTAATTAGAAAATAATAGACAATGGTTGTCAATGGCAACAGCCTCGTGCACAGCCCAGGACAGAGGTTACGCAATTCGATTGTTACACAGTTTTGATTAAACAATAGACAATGGTTGCCATTGGCAACAGTCTCGTGCACAGCCCAGGACAGAGGTTACGCATTCGACTTCGCAACGTCGATTGGTGACCAATCAGAACGCTTGAAGGTAACAGACAAACTGGACAAACAGAGCAAGAATCTTAATATTATAAATTATTATTATTATTATTATTATTATTATTATTGACGTACTGTTTGATGTGGTAACTCGTTCAAACCGGCTGTGTGAACACATTGCAAAGTTTTTATTATGAATAATTTTTGCTTGAAAACAGTTTCAGTTATTATCTTTCTGTGACAGATATTTTAGAGGAACCTCATTACGAAACTATAAACAAGGAAACGAACGATTTGACAGCGCATCCTGATTACGAGAATGCGGTTGAGAACAATGACCACTCTGGAACAAATGATTATATTGAGATTATCGCATGCACTTTCACTGTTGACCAATGTATTGAGAAAGCGTTCATGCGATAAGGTTCCCTGTCACTTCCTGGACCGTCACTTCCTGGACCGTCACTTCCTGGACCGTCACTTCCTGGACCGTCACTTCCTGGACCGTCATTGTAAATGGAAGTAAATAGGTATATAGGTAGGTAGGTAGGTATTTTGGGGCTGTCCATTGTGTCAACAATTTTTGGGCAGTTTTGACCCCTCCGCCCAGTGTAGGTGGTAAAAATAACCGTAACCGTAATCCAACGATTCAAAATTTGAATAGTTCTAGTCTGCGTCACTGGTCCACTGCTTACTCAAACCATTGTAAGGAAGTAAGTAAAATATCTCGAATTTCTATATTATATATTCTAAGTAAGTAATTCTATGTATTATTGCAGATCACAACGATTTGTATATCATAGTGTATACACTTGTTTACATACACATAACAGATAGAACATTAGGAACGGTCCAGGAAGTGACGGTCCAGGAAGTGACGGTCCAGGAAGTGACGGTCCAGGAAGTGACGGTCCAGGAAGTGACGGGACACCGTGAAAGTGTTACTGACTTAAAAAGGACATAATCTGTGGTATTTTGGTGTCCTCAACACAAATATTAGGGCATACCATGAGCATTTTTCATTGACTCTCGTTTTGAAGATTTTTCTATACAGTAGCTTATTTTCTATGTTTCGCCATGTAAATTTAACCAGTAGGATTGTGAACAGATGCTAAATAAGTCTTAAATGGTGTAATATTGCATCACATTGCATAATGCCATGATACCATCCAGACTCCAGAGTTTATTGAATCATTTTATGATGCAATGCAGTACTACTATCAGGAGGCTGCCAAAGTAAGCTTACGTCAGTAGCGTATTATGCATGTATAAAGGCCAGTCAGAAAGGTTGAGCATTTAAAAAAATTCGGACTTCATGGGATATCCAAAGTGTCACCGGCAGTTGCAGCCTTTCTTCAGAAAGGAAGGTAATCTGGTATTCTGTCTCGATGTTGAGGGCCCTCATGAATGTCTTAGAAATCATTTGTGCAGGGGCTGTTTTAAGACAAATTTATCACTGCACTAAACTCAGAAAATTTGTGGGCATCCCCGCAAAAACCAAGCAAAAAAGGTCGTTCGAAAAATTTATCACTGCACAAAGCATAGAAAATTGCATTCTACCACTGCACATTTTCATTTTATCACTGCACATTTTGTGTGTCACTGCACGTTAAAACATGCCCTGCATTTGTGACTCACAAATACTGGAGACTATTTTCAGATTGTTCAAAACTGAGTTTTAAGACAATGGAAATCATCTTCCATCTAATCTAGTAGCGCATGCTATCCACATGAAAGCGATGTATGATAGCTTAAAGCAGCCACTGAATTCCATGGAGTATAACAAGTACAGCTGGCATCTCTGTGGTGTGATTTGAAGGTAGTAACTATTTTAATGGGATGTGCAGCATTGATACACAAAATACATGTGTTTCTTATGTGAGTGGGATAGCTGAACAAGGGAATTGCACTACTTGCTGAAGGAATGGACTCGCAGACAAAATGTAGCAGTTAGAGAGAAGAATACCCAGCACCCAGCTGTGGTCGAGGCTGACAAAATCCTGCTACCATCCCTTCACATCAAACTAGGTATGGCGAAGAACTCCATAAACTTCAGTCTTCTGAAGAATCACTCTGAAGCGTTCCCGCTGCAATTACTGTATGTTGGCAGAGAGATAAGTTTTAAGTTAGTTGAATATATGAATGTTTTTAAAACGGCAATTGTACTTTCACGCTTTCGTCGGGTCGGGTCGCGATGGGTTAGGTTGGGTCCGCAGATAGGAATTTTAGGTGGGTCTGGTTGGGTTGAGGATGGTTCACAAAACCGACCCATGGAGACTCTGGGATTAAGTTCTTTCACGGCTGTTCGGGAATATATTTATCACGGCTATTATAGTTGTTTAGTAGTTGTTTAGTAGGTACAACTAGTAAGTAATACGCCGCCTCATGGATAAACGACCTTTTCCCGGCCGACAAACCACCTTGCCTATAGCTGTTTAAAGAAAGATTAAGCGCATAAGAACACACAGCTACACACGCAGTACTACTTTCCAAAGCGTTATATAAATTAGTGAGATTTTACTTGCTTACTTACTTACTAAGTATATCTTAGTATTCTTAGGGACAAAATTCTTATATGATCGGCACCAGCAACAGCGAGATTTCTATAGCCTGGACAGTTCCAGCCCACTTAGTCCAAACATCACCAATGTCTTAAAGGAGGTGCGGGTAAATCGCAGATTTCTATTCAGTGTTAATGAGCTTCTCTCTCAGTTAATTAATTTCCTTCTCATCTTTTTAGTTTTAAGTTGCAGTGTTACAGATAATAACCTGATAAAGGTTAATTGATGAACTGAATAGTTACTATTTTTGACGTAACTGTCTTATTTAGAGTGGAGTGCTACTGAAAACAAGTAAGAGAACTCAGTACTCATGTAGTAATTTTCATATTTTCTTTTGATATTTTTAAAGGAAGTTTCCCATAAATTGGACCAGGCATTTGGTCTGCTGGGCAGCCTCTTTAGAAGTGATACGTTTTAAGATGTTTATAAAGCAGACATTTCTTTAAATGCACTCATCATTTTCAAATTGTTTTATTAGATGATTTGGGCAGAAAGACAACCAACTGTTTTTGGATACTTTTCTTTTAGAATTTTCTAGAAATTTTAATTACAGATGTATCCAAATTCTACTGTAAATGGAAGTATATGCACATTTTTGTTTTCATTTGTAATCTTATGATTCTTCATTTCAACAAATGAATACTTTGTTATTGTAAAGCTATTAACATTATTTTGACTTAATATTTCTGTCTCCTATTTGAATTTTAGGATCAAGACAATCTTTTTTTGCAAACGAGGTAATTCGCTTCGCCGACCTGTATTCTCCAACTTTCATGAACTTGCTGAATTATCAATTCAGATACATTTTCAAGGCTCCACATATGCTAGTAAGTTAATTCTTCTATTCGTATGTATTAGTTGCTTGATTGTCCATCCTCTGGACCAACGTTCCCTCTAATTCTTGATGGTCCGTGTGCACACAAAATTCGTCTTGGGCTACAGTTCTCCACTTGACTAACTTTTTGGGCAGTTTTTCTTTTTGAAACTCTGAAACCACTGCAGCACGCCGAGTGTTAAGAATCGGTAATACCTGATGACCTATGTTTTTTTGTTATCAGACGTCACGGATATGACGTATTAAATGGTCAGGCTGTGATGGTGATCACCTTTTAAAAATTTCAAAATATATAATTTATGGTTCTTTTGTTTGTTCCTGTTCAATGTTGCTTTATTTCATTTAAGTTAGAAAGAAGATGGTTGTGCATTGAATTTAAATGAATGTCCTAATTCATTTTGAAACCTGAGATTTAATTGTAACAGCAAACTATATACTATACTTTGTAACTATATGCAGCTTGACCGACTATACACTGTATGGCCAGTGGCGACATATGGATGCGAATCCTGGACGTTAAGAAAAGAAGAAAAACGCACACGGGCCATTGAGAACAAGTGCATAAGAAAACTGGACAAAACTACTAACAAATGAGGAAGTTTACAACATGGCTAAAACAGAAAAAGAACGGTTCTTGTCGGTGAATTCACCGCCAATAGTTTATTCGGCGATGGGTTAACCGATAAGCCCTTACAAATACGCATTGTTGGCGGTGAATTAACCGACAAGTACCAAACGGACTACTGAATCACGTAAAAACAAGGAAACTGAGTTACTTTGGGCATGTGATAAGACAACCACAAGACACCATCGAGGGCAGTGTGATCACAGGACTTGTTGGAGGACATAGAAGACGAGGACGATCCAGGATATGCTGGATTGACAACATTACGACGTGGACTGGCCTTTATGGAGACTGTCTACTACGCACAGCACAAGACAGATCGCGATGGAGAATACCAGTGGCGTAACGTGGGGGGCGGGGGCACTTTGTTGACTGCCCCCGGGCCCCGGGCAGGGGGCCCCAAAAGAGGGTCTAAGCTAGGGTTAGGTTAGGGTTAACCCTAGGTTAGGGTTAGGGTTAGGCTTAACCCTAATCATAGAAGTGAACGTGCCGGCGACCTTTTTTTTTTTTTTTTTTTTTTTGCTCGTCAGCCCGAAACTTTGGGGCCCCCATGACAAAGATGCCCCCCGGGCCCCCAAAAGTCACGCTACGCCACTGGAGAATACTGGCCCATTCTTGTAGCCAACCGTCGCCAAGCGACGATGGCGCAATGACTTGACGTCTATTGCAGCAAAATGTGCCAGTACTAAAAACAGTGGTAATATAATGAAGTTTGACTGTACAGTGATTTTAATGTTTTTTATTTTTAGATCTGAGCCAACCGGTGTCAAGTAGGGTGAACTTTCACAATCTCTTTCAAGACTATTTTTCAAGATTGTCGAGATGCCATTTACTGGGTTCACAGCAAGGTTATGTAAGATTTTGGCAGACTGATTTCTACCATATTGAATGATTAAATTAACAGATGGGTTTACAGGAAAGGAGAGGTAGTTCAATAAGTCCGTTGGATAGATTAGGTCCATGGGATTGGTTAAGCTTGTTAAGTTAATGCTGATTGCCATAACCTTCAAAGAGGTCACACGACCATTTTATTCTTAGGACATTCTTTCCTATTTGCGTTCCGTTCTTGTCATTTTGTGTGAAGTTGACAGTTGACTGCTGCCTGTTCGTAGTGGGATTTGAAGCGACTGACAGTGGAAAACCGTTGAAAGTTTGTCCACAGGGACACTTCACTCCCTATCCTTCTGAACCGGTTAGAATTTCAATCCATTGACCTCGCATTTCTGAGTCTTTATCAGAATAATTCTTGGTTTTAAATAAACTTTTGGCTTTTCACACATTTTCTGATTAAATTCACAGCTGTGAGTAGTTTCTCTATAACCCTTTCACTGTGTTTTTTGTTTTAAGGATGAGAGTTGTGGGCTCAAAAGTGTTCCCGCTGACAAACAGCAATTATGACTATACAAAAGTCAGTATCACTGTACTTTGCCAATGTGGCTTTTGTGAAACGTGGCAACGTAAATAGGTCCTTAGATCTTTGTGTAAATTTGCTATGTTTTGGATTTTAAATTCTTTTTGAATTTCTTAGATATTCCTAAAGATGACAATTAATTACGTGATGTTTTTACTAAATAGAAAATCATGTCCTATTTACTCAATACGCCCGTAAGAGGATGGGAAAGCTATTTCCATTATATCATTGTCGACGCAAAGAAACCAACTTTCTTTAAGGAAGGAACCATCCTGCGGAAAATTGACAAGGTACTTTGTAGCACTTTGCCTGTTTTACGTATTGCAGACATTTTGAATTTTGTAAATAATGATCGTATTCATTTATTTTCACAGAATATGTTCAGGTGATGATTTCTCAAATGATGTTGCTGTTCTTTTTATGGCTTTAAATGTTATTTCTTTGTAGGAGACTGGAGCTCCTAAATTGGGAAGCGTAACTGGACCACTGCAGGCTGGACAAGTCTATTCTGGAGGTAATATCATTTAAGGCTGAGAGAATTCAACTCCTTGGATCTTCGTGTAAATTTGCTATGTTGTGGATTTTAAATTCTTTTTGAATTTCTTAGATATTCCTGAAAATGACTATTAATTATTTGATGTTTTTACTAAATATAAAATCATGTCCTATTTGCTTAGGGTTGCCATATACATCCATCTCCAAAGGAGGACACTAGAGTTTCAACAGGAGGACAAAGCATTCCGGCCGCAAGAGCCTACGTTTTGCCGTAACTGGCACAGTAGTTGCCCCTCGGACGCGGACAAAATACGGAGACTGCAGTCTGGCCATTGCTAGACCAACCTTCTGGGACTCCCTCCCGACACCACTACGCATCGCTCGCTCTGAGCAGTCATTATTTTCGTTCAGAAAGAAGCTGAAGACACTCTTGTTTAATAGCCAACACTGACTGACATTAGCGTATTTGCTGCACTGCGAACTGGCGCTTTATAAATGTTCGTAATAATAAAAAATAATAATTCACTTTTGAGTAGAATAACTTTTCTAGAATAACTTTTCACAGCAGCTGCATTTGTATTTATTTTCACGAACATGAGTGATCATGTGATTTTTGTAGCATACCTTTGAAGCAAAAGATTTACTGCAGATAATACATTTGTATTGATTTTGTTCATGCTGCTTAACCATAATGCAGATCATAGTGACGCATTCGAGATAGAAAATGTGCAGTACCTCAGTCAAATTCACCTCAGCAGCTTGCAGATAAGTGTTTATACACATTTTCTCATACAAGCTTACAATATACCCGATATCAAGCTCAAATATCCCTCCTATCATAATCAAAACGACTGTTCACTGCCATAACCTTCTTACCCAAAATTCAACGCATTCCACTCAACATCTTTGTCTGAAATCTGCCTAATTATTTTCTCTACATCATAAACACATTTTAAAGCAGTGTTTCGATGTTCTTGGTATTGGACCAGTAATTACTCGTCTAGTTAACTAACTTAACTTATCTCTTTCGTCGGGTACCTTCCCGTCAACCTATGCTAGTGCCCACGGCCGCCCATTACTGAAAAACCAAGACTCGATCAATGTTCCCTCCAAGGATTGATGGCACGTGTGCAAAATCAAAAACTCGTGAGCAGAGTTTTACAACATAAATGTTTTATGTGCAAGTTGTTTTACAACCAAGACACAATAGAAATATTCTAATTTATTTACCGTCTTCTTTTATCTGTTTTCATTGCAAAAACATTGTGATTATTGATGCTTTCAGTAGGCATCAAGTATTACATTGTAAATGAAAAGCTCGACAAAGCTAGGTATAATTTAAGTAAGTATACAAAATCTCGTGAATTTCTATAGCGCTTTCTAGGGCTGAAGCTTAGCGGTCAGCCGGGCAAAATCAATTTCAGAGATCAGTCAGAGTTAAAGTGGGGAAGCAGCAAGGCAGACTGTGATAAAGAAACAGAAAGAGACGTAATTTAACTCTAGATTTTAAAATACTAAGAATTTTATTGCCGAAGAAAAATCGTCCTTAAAACTGTTTTAATTTCATAGTATAGCGAAAATACAGCAGACCATTGTATTTGAAAAGATGTAGAGACTAAAGAAAGTCCAGTTGTACTTCGACTCGTGCAGCAACTCACGAGATCAGCATAAGACGAATAGTGCCAGCCGATGTTAATATGGAACATATTAAATAATCTAGGTATAGCAACGGTCTGCAGTAACTATTAAATTTCTGGTTGAAACGGCAATGGCGTGAGATTAAAGCATAGGCGAAAACAGCCTAAATTGTAAAATGCAATTATAATTTATAACGCCAAAAACTAAATGTCAACCA
The DNA here is from genome assembly GCA_018105865.1 of Metaphire vulgaris. NCBI lineage: Eukaryota > Metazoa > Annelida > Clitellata > Crassiclitellata > Megascolecidae > Metaphire > Metaphire vulgaris. Next base: position 1,442,340 of record CM030834.1, read on the forward strand.
AATGAGAACACACCGATATAATCCAGTGGATAATTCTAAAATATAATGGGTTAATATTGGGGTAAGTAGGCCAACACATTTTAATTCAAAAACTCCAGAATGTACTAAGTAAAATTTGCGATTAAGATTCAGCGAAATTTAAAACTTGAAGCAAAATCCAACGATTCAAAATTTGAATTCTTCTAGTCTGCGTCACTGTTTCCCCCAAACCCTAATGACGTAAGACCACCGCGGGAAAATGGGCGTCACTGCCTAACTGCGCAATAATACAAATTAACGACATAGGCCTATATAGCAGTGATATTTCAGTGAACTGAAACTGAATAGAAACTGAAATTATTTTAAATCAGTTAACTGAAACTGAAACTGAAACTGAAATTATTTCCCGAACTGAAACTGAATAGAAACTGAAATTGGCAACCCTAAAACTGAAACTGAATAGAAACTGAAATTATTTCCTGAACTGAAATTGTTAGTAAATACTGAAAATTTTCTAAAGGTCTTTTTGGATTTAAATACACAACTTACCCGCTGAGCCTGATTTTGAAAGCGCCAGTCCGGTAAAAGAAATTTTACTTACCTACTTACTTTATCACAAAACTATGCAATGTGCACGAATTACTCTGACATTCTTCAAACTGAATCACAGCCAATGTCATATATTCTGCCATCACTTCTACAGTACTGGCCAAATTATTATGGATTTTCTAATTTTCATCACTAATTTGATTCTAATAGCTGCTAGTCTGTTTATTTCTCCTGGCGATGCTTATCTTTCTTGAATGGCACTTTGCTGGTCTAATGCTATAAAACTGAATATAAATTTATATAAAATTATTATATTATATATAATTTGCTATAGATAACTGCTTTGTTTTTGTTGACAGTAATTCTGAATAAAATGCCTATTTTGTGAAGATATTTCGTTAATCTTCACGCACCTTAGTTTCACTTCTAAGTTAATTTTATAAGTCAATTTGCAATTAGTGGGCCTTTTGCATATTTAACCAATACTATGCAGTAATTTCTTCGGCGACATATCATAGCCATGTGATGGGAAAGAAGTCTGATCCTAGCCCGAGGAAGAAGGGCCAGATTCGTATTCTTCTGGAGGAGACACCTTTGACACAGAAAGATATTGCTGAGAAAATGAAGGTTTCACCCCAAGTTGTGAGTGTTATTGCAAAAAGTGTGATGTTTGGCCTGACATTGTCTCCGAGGTGAGGGGGAAGATGTGGCAGACGACGTCTATCGAGTGCAAGAAACGACAGGAAACTGGTCAGTTTGTGCCTGTCCAACCGTAGGGCAACCGCTAGACAGTTGGGTGGTCGAATGAGATTTGAGTGGGACAGCTGCAAGCAGTAGAACGGTGCGTAGACGTCTGTTCAATGCTGGATTACGATCATGTCGCCCTCTGAAGAAGCCTCTGCTGACGACGTTGGACATCGATGATGAAGAAGAGGCTGCAGTTGGCACGAGAACATGTGTCTTGGATTTCCGCTGACTGGTCGAAGGTAGGCCTACTGTACATTACTTAAGTCTTATCTCATCAGACACGTGCAATCGTGCATGGTTTACACACTAGAAATGCAGACGTGGCCTTCCAGCAGGACAATGAACCACGCCACACTGCCAGGAAAGTGAAGGAATTCGTCAGGAGGCAGGGATTACGGTTGCTTGACTGGCCTGGTACACCGGAACAGAGCCGACATGAACCCAATTGAAAATGTTTAGAAGATCCTTAAAGACAAGAAGAACAAAGAAGCAGTCTCTACAAACAAGCGCCAACTCACCGAGAGGCTTCTTCACGTATGATTCCATGACCAGCAACTGAAGGATCATGCCAGTTCATTGATATTGCAGATGCCAGATCAGGTAGCTGCTGTCCCTAAGGCACGTGGCTGATGGAAAAAGTACCGAATTAGCTAAGTCCGACTTATTTTGGCCGCAGACACATTAAGCTATTCATTAAAGTTGCACTTTTGCCATCGCGTCACTTTATTTTAGCTTTTTTACTAATATAACTACAGAAATCAACTGTTGGAAACCAAATCCATAATAATTTGGCCAGTACTGTAAATTTGGAGTGTCACCTTCACCATTATTTTTAGCGGTTAAAGAAAGCTCATATAGGCCTAATGCTCTCTGATTTCACAAGTCGCTTTGCTTCAGTTCTTGATCCCCAGTCATTTCAATTTAATCCTATCCCTGTTGCTGCTTGTCTACTTGACCATACTGTGGCATCAGTGCTACTGGCATCTCGTGAAACAGAACAGCTACTGGTGGCAGCAAAATCATACATAATAATAAGTTGATGATAGCATCTGAAACACCTACCGTCCTATCCGCTAATCCTACAGTGTCTTCCATTCAAGGCCAGCTGGACAACTACTTGTCAGAACTTCAGCAATACTCTGAAGATGAAGATGCACTGACTTTCTGGAGAAAGCGTCGTGCATCCTACGCTCAATTAGCAGATCTGGCTGAAGATTTAATCACTGCACCTGCCTAACAGGCCCCTATGTTGAGCGAATCTTCTCACTGTGTGGCTTTTTAACAGCTGGCCGAAAGAGTCGCCTCACAAAAAATTTAGAAATACGAGTCTTCTTAAAACTAAATGCACATTGAATTTAACTTAGATACTTAACTTACTGTAGTTACTTAACTGAACAGAACAATTGTTACTTGCCACTTATTGAACGTTGAAAATGATTATCAGCTGTTAACTGAAACTGAATAGAAACTGAAATTTTTTTGAATCAGTTAACTGAAACTGTAACTGAAACTGAAATTATTTCCCGAACTGAAACTGAATAGAAACTGAAATTGGCAACCCTAGAACTGAAACTGAATAGAAACTGAAATTATTTCCCGAACTGAAATATCACTGATCGATACTCAACATTAGTTTTGACCAGAGCTGTAACTGGGGAGGCGGTGGGGGGGGGCAAGTCGCCCTGGGCGCCGACCAGGGGGGCGCTTTTTGAGTGTGAATAAAAAGATTTACTGGGTGTAAATAAAAGAAGAGCCGTGACGACTAAAAAAGGTCATCACCCCAAAAATGGAGTGTTTATTTATTTATAGGAACGGAATAAGAATTAGGGGCGCAAAATAGAAATCTTGCCCGGGCGCCGAAAACCCTAGTTACGGCTCTTGGTTTTGACATGGCTTAGCTGCTTTGAAAAGATTTCATATAGTTATTTAGTTGTCAACAATGGGTCACTTGACTCACTGATCAATTTCTCGATGGGCGACTTAGCTCATGGGTCATTTTGAGTGACTCTGTCATGTCTATGGGCAACAAGTCATGATGTCAATTTTAGCGCAGTCTAACTTGTTGATGATACTTTAAGACTAAAGCAACACTGTATACTGTTCTGTTTATAATGAATATTCGGTTAATTTGTAACAGGGAAGTCCCAAGGTCAGTATACGGTGTAATACACAATGACAGTCTAGCACTCTATCAGGAAGTAACAGTCTTTCAATTGATAATATTCGCGACTCGGTTAAGTTTCTTGGCCTCTTTTTAAAACACTAAGACCAGGGGTTCCCAACCTGGGGTGCCTGCACCCCTTGGGGGTGCGAGATAGCATTCCAGAGGGTGCGAGAGTGCGTGATAACATTTCACTTTTATTGTGCCCATTTTTAATTATTTATTTCTACAAACTTGCATTTTTAATCTATTCTATGAAATTTCTAATCTATGGTTTGTTTCCTGTTCATATTTTATACCAAATGTGGTTGAAATTCAGTAAAATCTTTTTCAATTTTTCAATTTTCAATTTTCAAATCGCTTGGATGCACGGGATGACATGCGGATTGCAATCAGCAACAAAGTGCCACGTTTTGAAAAACTCATAAGCAACAAACAAGAACAAATGAGTCATTAAATTGAAAGTGGCTTATGAACTTTGAACATTAATTTCTTTTTAAAGACATTTCGCGCATGGAAGGAAATTCATTTTCTGTAGGCCCAGGGTTTATGCAACTTGTAATTAGCTGTAACAATTTATTTCATAAGCTTCATTTTGGTAGCTATATTCAAGTATATTAGTATAATATAGTATATTGATAAAAATGTATTATACACATTTGTTTTGGTCATATTGACTGTAATTCATATTTCAGTTTAATTTTATTAAGAAGGTTTACGAAAGGCCCTAACCCTAAGCCTCCTAAGGCTTAAGGCTTATACCTGAGACTCTATAATCTAAATTTCTAAAAGTCTAAATCTAAGCACTAGCCCTAAGCCTAAGCCCCGGCCTAAGGGGTGCGAGACATTATGAAAAAAATTTAGGGGTGCAGGGCTTAAAAAAGGTTGGGAACCCCTGACTAAGACCGATGCTGTCATGTGTCCTGTTTATCCTTGATTACAAATGTCTGGAGTAAAAATGTTGCCCTCCTTCATTATTTAAGTTTATCTTAGACAGTTTAGTCTAATATGGAAATTTTGATTCATTTTGCTTATTTCGAACACTTTGCATGATATTAAAGAACATTCGTCAGCTTATCAATCCCATTAGACCAGTTATCAAACGCTGTACACATATGTCTGGCGTGAACAAATGTCATGAGCTGCTATATGTTCCGTCTACTTTAATGCTCGAATACAGAGTAGATGGGCCGTGTCTTTTCGTTCATTATGCCACCATTGATGAAGTGATCTTGAGATTAAGGAATAATGTTGACGTATTGACCTGTCTGAATCGAATGATCGTCTAGAATAAGTTCCTCGTATGCCCGATTAGATTCAGCGATTCTCTTCTCGTTGTCAGTCGATTCATAAGGCGGATCAGCTGCAAAAGAATACTTGTCGATGAAAATTCAATTAATCGATAAACAGTAATTTTAAAGCAGAATAGATTTAATAAACTGTAGGTTTACTTTAGTAGTCAAATTTGCATCGCGAATGGGCAACAAAGCACCAGAAATAGATGGAATAACATCATAAATCTTGAAGGAGGTGGAGAAACCAGGGGCGTAGCCAGGAATTTGATTGGGAGGGGGTATAAAAGTTGGGTGGGATTTCTTGTTTTATATATATATATATTATACATATAATATATATAATATACATCATCATCATTAAATCGCTTGGACAGCGGAAGTCCGTTGCGCCAATCTACCACTGGTGGAGTGTCCGCGCCCTAGTGCAATGTTCCATTCGCACGTTATAGAAAGTTACGGAAAAAATACTGAAAGAGAGCGTTTTAGAACATTTGACTGGGCATAAAATTGTTAAAGATAGTCAGCGTGGATTTACAAAGAGGCGTTCATTCCTGACCAACCTGATTTTCTGGAGGAGGTTTTTGAAAAGCTAGATGAGCAACGAAGATGGTCAATGGTTGGCATAATTTAAGCTATGAAAAAATACTTCAATATTGTGGACTGACAACATTAGAAAGGAGAAGAGAGAGAGGGGATTTGATAGAAACATACAAAATAATGACTGGGAAAGTAGATGTGCCATATGATCGATTCTTTACATTGGCACACTATAGCAGCACAAGAGGCCACAAGTGCAAATTGTTTTAAGCAGAGGGTTGGTCCAAGAAAGAAATTTTTTAGTGCGATGGTTGTGGACAAATGGAACAGTTTGGACGAGGTGGGAGTGACAGTTGAAACAGTAAACGGATTCAAAGGCTATCTCGATAAACTAGATTATTGAATGCAGATGGTTACATCAGTTGTTTTCACTCAGGCTTACTCAGCCTCCTAAATCACTTAAAATCACAATATTATTAATATAGTGGAGGGAGTTGCAGTAGTCTAATTTGGAAAGTAAACATTGTGTCTTTTGGTTTGTTGTAAATTATTTATATTTCACAGAAAGTTTACATTATGCATCATTAGAATGACTGTACGCAAAAGTGACAATAATAATCAAATTTTATGAATGTCTGATAATAATGAACTTGAACTTGAATTGAGACCAGGTAAGCTTATATGAAGTTACAAAATTGCACTGCAGTAAAGCCAGTAATTGCGCAGGCATTTAGGGGCCTATCGAATTAATATGGTACTATAACGTGATGTGATACCAAAACTCAGGGGGGAATTTCCTCCCCCTAGGTTTTTTAGGAAGCATTTGCTTCCTTCCCCCATCTGTGGACACCCCTGGTCCAGCTCATTGGCCTCCGAATAGTCCAAATCTCAATCCTGTGGATTATGAAATTTTGGAGGATTTTGCGGGAGCGCGTCTAACGCTGACGCCCGGCCGCTATACACAGGATTAGACCTCTCAAAAATAATAAGTCGCGTGGGTAGTCGACTTAGCTGTTGGGCTAAGGTTTTGGTTTCACTATCTGATAGCTGATTACTTATCTCTCTTTCTCTTTCTCTTTCTCTTTCTCTCTCTCTCTCTCTGTCTCTCTCTCTTTCTCTCTCTCTCTCTCTCTCTCTCTCTCTCTCTCTCTCTCTCTCTCTCTCTCTCTCTCTGTGACTTTACTTATTCCGTGTCATTTATGCAAAGGCCGATAAATTCAAACTTAGATGACAACATTAATGTGAAGATCATCCAAAAATCACGTGAACTGTGACACCTAGTTGGGGTGCAACATAAAGTGGTGGGCGTGCAGACTCCATGTACTACTAATTTAAGAAATGAACAGTATTTGAAACTAAACCTGTGTACTGAGGCATCATTTGCGGCGAATGCTGAACTGAAATATTTGCGTCTTCATGTCGGAGGTTTTGGTTAGTGAGAGGACTACTTCGTCCGTCTGATTGAGCACTTAGAGTTGCGTTCGTTATACCTGCTGCACGACAAGTTTGACAATAGACATTATGCCTTATATATATATAATTATATATATATATATATATATATATATATATACCTAGAACTAGTAATTTAATAATGGGTTTTTCATTTAGATGAGTAATCTAATCTTATCGTTCTCTCCGAAATTTAAGTTCTTCTGTCTTTTCAAAGTAAGAATTTTGTAAATGCAAGCTTCTGATATAAAATAATATCGATGACTTATAACTCCTTCATACATCAAAACCAGTCTGCCTTTGATATCTGATAATCCCACAGCATCCTCGATCTACTCGAGCTTCCTCTCATGTAACTCACCTTCGACCTCTGAACCAATCATCTATCAAAATATGCAATCATGCTTTTTAATACGCTGCACCAGAACTTTGGAACTCAATTACAGCATCCCTCCGTTGTCTACACCACAGTCAAATAACATATTCTGAGTCACAATTTCCTTCTATTCTTGCAACATCTCCTCAAGTTTTTCTGTCTAAATTCAAATAATTTCTCTTCAACAAATCATTTCCTCCATAGCTGCAACGTCCCACCCACTCGCCCTTTTGATTAAATGACCCTGCATGAATGACCCCACCTTTGGCTATGGCTACTTCATTCTGAGTTTAAGCGCCTAAAAATAAGGAGCTACTTCGGTGCTGCTTTTGAAAGCGCTATAGAAATTAACGAGATTTTACTTACTTACTACAGAATCAGCAATTGAATAATATTGCAACACTTACTATGAGTGCGACATTTCTTATATATGCAGATGGCGATAAAAACGGTCTCCACGACTGCAATGACTCCAACTACTACTGCTGCAATAAAGGATATAGGTACTGTCGCCTCAGATGCAGCCGACATCGAATCTATTGAATAGAAAATACATTTCAGAAGCTAGTGCATGATTTCACTTAACTCACAGAATTATCAACTCTTGTCTTTTTGAACAAATGAATCTTGTAAAAAAGCTCCCTGTTAATATGCTAAATGATAACAAAGAAGTTCAGGACATTCACAAAAATCTGTAGGCTTAAATGCTATCAACTCATATAGAAAAGAATGATTTTATCAATTTCTTGGAATGCGTGCGGTGATCAGGATGGGGTTGACCGTTAGCTTCATTACTAGTTTTAGGCTATTTAGGCAGCAGTTGCAAGATTCCTTAAGAGAAATCGATATGTTTGTAAAAGTCATGTGCATGACTCTTAAAAGTCGATTTTAAGGAAAACTCACAATTCATTGGTGTTGTTACACGTATGTGATCTGAAATGAAAGAACAGAAGCAATTACTGTTAGACCTACTTAAGTGCTGATCAATACGTTAAGCATAGACAAAATACACTGTACATTAATGGCATCACTGTTTCAAGAAAAAGAGAGCGATTAAATAGACATACCTATCGCTTACTGGTTTTTTCACATCATTTGTCATATTTCGCTGAGTTCAAGTTTTGCAGCTTCTAAGCTTTGGGTCATAATTTCGATGTCAATACTGCGGTCGAGAAGTTTAAATTTTTTCTAGAAAAAATCTTCAGTAAAAGCAGCGGATTCAAAAGGTAGCCGCCTGGGCCAAAAATACAGCGTGTTATCTTTCGGAATGTAGTGTCGATGAAATTTTAAAGTTCACAGTTTATATTGTCTCAAAATTTCGGAACAGTTACAAACCAAGCGTGAAAAAGTGGTGGTGATCTTTTTTTGCTTGTCAGGCTTTTCAGGACAAGGACGCTGCGTGTTGCACGCATCTCCAACTTGTTTTTCGATTTTAAAACTATTTTTAAAACCGAAAATGTCGCCCCTAGGGCTAGTGGAGCCCGGTTATAATGACACAAAGGGCAAAAGCAAAAGCTACAGTATTTGCCAATTAACAAGAATTTGATCTATTTGGAGGCTTCTCCTGTTTGCTGAAATGAGTGAAAGTAATTCTGATACGAAAGTAAAACTTTTCCAAATGGATCAAATTCTTGTTAATTTGCAGCACTTTGCAAATACTCTAGCTTTCGCTTTCGCCTTTTGTGTCATTATAACAACTTGGTCCACGCGCTAAACCTAATTTAATATTGTCATGTGATTATGAATACTAATAATATAACCATATGCCAGAGATGTCCATGGGTTGGGTTGGGACAGACTTTTCCATATTAATGGTGGGTTGGGTTGGGTCAGAAAATAAGTCATGGTTGTACTGTATTACGGTGGGTTGGGTTGGGTTGGGTCAAATAACACTATTACCGGCATGGGTTAGTTTGGGTTGGAGATTTTGTGGGTTGGGTTGGATTGCGTTCTAAAAAATATACCCATGCATGGACAATTCTGCCATAGGCCTATGCGATATGAATTCGAAAGCGATCAATCAATCAAATAAATTTATTAGTATCAGATCACAAATGTTAAAAAGTCAAAGTTCTAAAATAAAAGGAATAGTTATATAAACACAAGGGCCTATGTTATTGAATGCACAACTACAGATTTACATTAAAGGAGAGATGCTAAATGGAGAGGTAGCAAGAAAAGGTAACTATTTCCCGTTATAAGTCTGACTTCCAAAATAATAAATTTTTACCACGCAAAAAGACATTGAGATTAGCGTGGCGTAGTATGCTACTGCAGCCTATAGGCCTACATTGAAACAATATACTGTATAAATCTGATAGTAGCATTTAAATGAGGTTCGATGCGAATGAATAGGTGATGGCCAGAGAAAAATTGCAGTTAAAACTACAAGTTAATAACGATTTGATGATCCAACTATGGTACTGCACAGGAATTGCAATAGTGTAGGAAAGGAGAAAGGACGGCCGATAAGACTGAAAAAAGAGAGTTCCGTCTGCCGAAAATTAGCAGCCACAATGGTTCTGGTCATTTCTGAGAAATCCGCAGATTAGTCTGAGTTATAATTAGTACCAAGCGCCCTCAGCTGTGAATGGACGTTAACTCGGTTGAAAGAAAGACGGCGAGTTAAGGACAATTCATTTAGCAAAATTCTATAATATTTGCAAAAGATCGGGTAGTAAAACAGCCATTCTACCCAGTAAATTTTGACGGGTAAACGTATCAATGGGGCTGTCCATTAATTATGTCAGCAATTTTGGGGCAATTTTTGACCCCTCCCCTCCTTGTCAACAACTGTCAACTTTCACTTAACCCCCCATAATTACGTCAAAAACTTTTGACCCCCCAAGAAGATCAATGACAGGTCTCAATAACAAGGTTATTATTTTTGTGGTGATGACCATTTTCCCTCTTTTTTTCTTATCGAGTGTCAAAATGTGGTTGTGATGACCTTTTTTGCAATGCTTTTTTCCATTGTAATAAGTAATATTCCATGAAATTTCCTATTTTTGATTATTTGTAAAAAGTGAAATTGTTGACGTCAACTTCTCTTGACCTCATGTCAACAACTGTCAAACTTTTTCAAACTCTCTCCCTCTAAATTGTTGACGTAATTAATAGACAGCCCCTATATAAAAACCTTTAAATGTTTATCACGCATTGTATATATGCCTTGAAAATGACAGATCGAATAACGCAGAAATCAAAAGCATTATGTCCATTGCTTTCGCAGGATCATAAAAGTGGCGTCTCTGAATTCAAGTTGAAGGTAGGAAAAGTTCCCCGGAATGAACTGCGTGAAGACGCTGCTGAGTAATGGACAAACGTTTATGTTAAAAAACTTCTCTTCCTTATGTCTCCGATAAGAGCCAGAGTACCCAGTTCTTTGACGAGAATAAACAGATAAATAAATATATATATACATACTATATATATACTAAATGTTGTGCCAATGATATGAAAATGTTGCCCTATCTGTATACTTACCCCAATTTAGGTTAACGGTAGATGTCATCGATAGCAGTGGAAGAGCTTCATTAGAAGTTTTACTCCAGACTTTCGCTTCACACGTAAATCTTTGCTCTTCTTTTGGGTCGGCGACGACTTTATACTGGATCGCGTGATGACCTGTAACGTTGCTTATCAAAGACAGATTGTTTGCCTCTGAGACTTGAGTGCCATTTGCATCGCTTATGGTAAGGTTAATGAAAGCAGATGAAGTGGATCCATTGAACGACACTGAACAATTTAAGTCCACTAGTGCTCCTAGTGTCAGAGGCTTATCTCCACTCCGCCCAAAGGACAGTCTGTCTATTGAAATATAGCAGATCCATTTATGAAATGAAATGGCTATTTGCTGTTCATTTAATGAAACTCAAGGACTTAAGAGCCAAAGTATAGATATTTCTGCATTCACTCATCGGTCTTTTGATTTGGCATATTAATTGATGTGTTCTCCAAGAACGAACAAACGCTCACATTAATACGACCGTATTTCTATTTTAATAATACAAGATCAATGTAAAATTAACTAATTCTGTGACATTTCGGCATACTGTATTGAAATTAAGTGCTTATCAATTTTCAGGTCAGCATTATTTATTTGTCAGTATAATAATAATTATAGCGATAATAATGATGAGTTTTCTATTTCAATTAGTGTTTACCAAAAACGGTGAAATTTGCAGTTCCCAGATACGATGTTGATTCAACACAGCTGCAGAAATACTGTCCTCCGTGTTTCAACTGAGTTTCGTTTATCTGGATAATGACATTAGTATGAAGGACATCCAAAGGGGATAGAAAGTAACCTTCAGCAAGGAACTGCCTTTTGATTAATTGACCTGTAGGGCCATATGATGGAGGTCGAAATATGTCAGTTCCAGATGCCGTGTCACTTCCCAGTTTGATAAATGCAATCGATCCCATTTGTTGATTATTTGGTCTTGCGTTGCAATTGAACGAACTGAGATCACCAACAATCGCTACAGATTCACCCGGAGAGATAACGCAACTGGAAATTTCTAAAATAAAAGCAACAAAGCACGAATGTTTGAATGCATTGATGCACACAACACATATTAAGTCCCAGAGAACCCTTTAAGCAAAATTTTTCTCTTTGAATGATCAATCATTCAGCGAATTTAATTAAACTCCGGCTGACTAGATGATTTTTATTGCGAAGGTCAATAGTTCTTCATTTTTATCTTTGGATATTAGGCCCTACACATAGTCTGATTAATTATTGCAAAAGAATATCACACACGATTAGGCCGTTTAAGACCTTTTCTGTGTCTGAATCATTGCTCATTTGAAAACAAACAATGACTAGGCATGTGTTATTAAGTAAAATAGCTTACACTGTAGATTAAGAATCAGAACACACTGGAATTAACTGGACCCTGATAATATAGCATTACACATATAGTTTACCCTGCTGCCATTGGGACTATTTTATATTTTGTTATTTAAATGTATTTATATGCTCACACTTCGAACCTTCTATGAGAAGCAAAAATGAAATGAAGACATTGGATGGCGTCATCGATACAAACATATGTGGCACGGTGCTTCTGATAAAGAACATGTGTGAGTTCCTTCTTGACTGACTTGTCAAATCTTTCTTTTCGAGTTGACTTGAAGTGACTTTGCTTGTGAAGCAAATCTAGTTATATTCTGAAACTCAAATAGCAGAAATATGGATGTACTAAAATTTCGCACACATGTATTTATACAGTAATAGCCTAAGAAAATGTACGGATTTTCATAGTGGTCTACTTAACACATCTAATGAAATTATTCTTCAATTTTCGGGTGCGAAGGGTGCTTGAAAGACAGAAGACGTATGTTATATAGATTCAGACGAAATGCGAAACAAGATCGACGCTTGGAACAAAATATTCAAATTTGATCGACTTACTGGTTAAATTGTGGCAGTAAAACGCACAGACACTGTCCTATTATCGAATAAAACAATAATCGAATATATGAAAAGAAAATATTAGAGACTCCAGACAATGGATTGAAACTAACCGTAAGCAGCCAAGGGAATATGAAAGAGTATATTTTTCAATAGGCAAATAGGCAACCGGATAAAAACACTGATGCCGATCACGTGACGTTTAGTCCTAATAGGCTTCTATGGCCCTTCCGCCTCAGAGTTGCTCGATAAAACTGGTACCACCCTGGTTCACTGCAAATATCTGCATAACTTATGTGTCAAAATGCATGAAATTTGGTGTACCTTGCTAGGACATCATAAACACCGTGAAAAACGACAAGTAAAAAAAGTCATCACTAGTTTTCGATAGTTGCTCTAGCGCTAAGCGTTTGCGCGTCCGTGCGTTTCGTAAAAATAAAACTCGACGACAGGCAAAAAAGGGTCGTCAGGAAATTTTAAGACTTAAGACTTGCCAGGAGGGGCCCGTCGGCCCTTCTGCACAGGGGCCCGGAATATTTATCTCGGCGAGCCTGGTAGAGAATATCAATTCTATGCTTGCAGCGGACCTAATGGGGATAAATTAATTACAGATGTATAAGTGGTGTTCTGTCTGACAGATAGATATAACCCATAAGTCTGGTCCTAAAGCTGGCAGCTTTCAGGTGGCATACCTTGGGTACTTGGCGCTCGAGGTGATGTCATAGATGCCGCTCACAATCTAGGGTGCCGCCATTCTATCCCAGGTGCAGCATTTCCATCACCGGTGCTGCCTGTGCTGCCCCCAAATCATAACATTTCGCCTTTCTGATTTGTTCTTTACCTTAAGCCTGAGAAAAAATTCTTGAATCTATATATATATATATATATATATATATATATATATATATATATATATAATTCAACGCTTCAGCGCAATCGCCTTCCGAGGTTCTTTTCCACGCCTCGACCCGGACGAGAGTTAGCACACTATTTCTATATGTCTCCGGACAATTTTTTCATAAGCCCTCGGGAATGAAGTACCGAGGGCAAAATATATATATATATATATATAATTCTCTATGTAAGCTAAGTTTGTCAGTCACGACACACGGCAGGTGTTGGAAGACGACGTTGCCATTGACAACCTAATTGTTTAATTAATCGACTGAGAGCGTTTGACGCTGCGTCTTCAATGCGGCTTAACGAATCGTCCTGATTGAATGCACGTTGTACGGCTCCACTGGAGGCGCAGTACACCGTGGGGCGCCGTAGGCCCTATTGGGGACGCAGTCCCCCGTGTGGCGCCGTAGCCTGCAGACCCGACTGGAACAGGGCACAGCCTCCTGTCGTAAACAAAGCACCAACTGACGTGGGGGCCGTAGGCCCTACTGGGGCACAGCATCACGTCGGAGACCAAGCCCAAGCCCCAGAGGGAGGCCGTAGGCTCCACTGAGGGGCGCAGCCCCACGTGTGGGGCCGCAGGTCCTACTGGGGCGCAGCCATCATGTGAGGCCGCAGGTCCTACTGGGGGCGCAGACTCCTGTAGGGCACAGCCCCACATGTGGGCTGCAGGTCATACTGGGGCGCAGCACCCATGTGAAGCCGTAGGCCTTACTGGGAGCGCCGCCTCCCGTGGGAGACCTAGCCCCAGGCCCCCAAGGATGCTTTATCCTAAACGAGGGGCACAGCCCCTCGGAGAGAAAAGATCCCAGCCCTCCGTGGTAGACAAAGCCCCTTTGGGTCCGAAAGCCCAAAAGGAGCCGTATGCCCAAAAGGGCTCTTTGCGTAGGTTGCACTGGAGGGCGCATCCCCCATGAGAGACCAAATCCAAATGGAATCGTAGGGTGTTATGGTGCGCAGCACCCCGTGATGGGGAGGGGGCAAGACCACCCAGTGAGCACGTAGGAAAAATTTTAAATGCTAATCTACGCATTCACATTACATTTTCAGATTTAAAAAATTGTTATATGTAATAATACGAACTTTTGCAAAAAAAATCGGTGAAGGAGATAGCCACTCTCTCCCGTCATTTTTGACTGGTTAACAGCTAGTGAAATAATAAATGAATAAAATGACGACAACTCTATTAGCTTTGGTTCGCGTTCATTTTCTATTTACTGGTAATGTCAATTCAATATTTGATCGCATAATCGTATATTTATACCTGGTACAGCACAAGTAAATATACATAGCTGTATGAATTGCCACCCCTTCTTGTGTCACCCGGGGGGGACCGCCCTCTCCGTCCCTCGGTACGCCCCTGCATAATAGAAATTGAAATGTTACCACGATAGAATTATGAGTTACCTACATTTGTGCAAACTCTTTAAATGCAAAAAGTTCTCTTGCGTTTCGCTTAGTGCTGAGAAAATTTAAATTCGTTTGTTGGTAGTAGCAGTACCGTATGTTAGTAGAAGCCGACCTTCAGAAACGCCTCCAGAATCCAAACAGATACCACTCCAACGCACGGCTCCCTCGACCTTTGACACTGCGAATCTGAACGCCAAAGCACTTTACGGCGATGTATTTCATCTATTAGACATTGCCTATGCCTTTCAATCCTACAAATGAAATGCTTAACACACTTTAGAAAAGAGAAAGAGAGAGAAAATGATTTGACCTTTTATCAAATTGATTTGACGTTTTATTTACTTGTTTTATCTAATTTTCGTTTCTAAAATTGTCGCCTGTCGTATAAACTATATATGGCTAGAGCAGTGTTTCGCAAACTTTTTCTAGTCAAGGCACACTAGGTATAAATCAAACAGTAAGCAGCACACCGGATATAAAATGAACTATACATTTATATTGATTAATATACTAACAGCTCATAGCCAACTTACGCCTCACTCGGCCTGCTGACCTACTAACTAAAGTTCTACAAAAGTACAAGTTTTCGTGGAAGCATGTAACACTAATAACGACTCGTTATTAGTGTTGCATGTTAAATGCATAGGGGCCCGGCGGGTTGGAGGGAGCCCGGGCCGATGATGAATAGACCCTATGTAAAATTAACAGTAACGACACAAAAAGGAGGTCGCCATGTGATATGCACAGAGGCCCGACGAATAAAAGGGGGACCCGGGCGCCTAGGACATCATAAACACCGTGAAAAACGACAAGTAAAAAAAGTCATCACTAATTTTCGATAGTTGCTCTAGCGCTAAGCGTTTGCGCGTCCGTGCGTTTCGTAAAAATAGAAATCGACGACAGGCAAAAAAGGGTCGTCAGGAAATTGTAAGACTTTTAAGACTTGTCAGGAGGGGCCCGTCGACCCTTCTCCACAGGGGCCCGGAATAAACTGATCGCAACTGTACGTTTTTGTCTTAATTTCTATTTGGCATTTTCAAAGCACACTTAGCCCTTAATATCCACCTCCTGTGTTAAAAAATATGCCAGTCGCCAAGAGCATGAACCATAATTATTGGTTGGCTCATTATGAGGAAAGTCTGCTTCATGGACTGAGTTGTTATGAAACAGTTTTTATGTCTGCATTGTTACAGGTGGAAATGTTTACAAATGATTGCTTATTTTTCTCTGCAATTTTCGCCACTTGCAGTCAAATTCAATCGTTTTCTGTTTCCGTTTGTCTAAATGTCTTCGTTTCTGTGCCTTTAGAGCAGTTCTTAACCTTTTTATGAGTAAGTACCCCTAAAACAAGTGTAAGAGAGCGAAATACCCTGCCAAAGTACCGTATATGCTATATATATATATATATATATATATATATATATATATATATATATATCGATAAAAGTTTATGCTCAAAATATATTTGAAAAATAATAAGCTGCAATATACATCTATCACATGTTCATTTGTTCATGCACATGCCAGAAAGTAAAATTTCTAATTTAGTAGAAAAGTTGCTACATTACCTGTATAGCGTACGGAGCAAGTCGCATCTTAATACGCATTTCTATCCAAATTGTTATGCCCGTCTTAATGAGAGCGCTGTTGTTGTTTGCTGTTTACAAGTAGACCTACTGAAAACTGTGCTTGCGTTTTGGATAGTGCCAAGCACATATCGTCACTGGCATTAAGTCTGTTTCTACTGGCAGTCTTCAAATTGAGTAATGCTGAAAATCCAGACTCTTAGATGTAAGTCGTCGCGAACGGGACAAGTATTACCGTGTCTCTGCGTGTCAGCAGAGCATACGCTGCAGCAGATGAACACCAAAATTCCTCAAGACTTTTGGTATCAAAATCTTCACGCATCATTTGCTTCGTTCTCATGTCAGTCAGGTCGTCTTTAGCTGAGTCGCTGTCATCTATGCTATCAAGATCCACAGTAAAAGGATTTCGAATCCAGGAGTCAGATTTCATGCCTTCGGATTTAAAATAGCCATCAAACGCCGTCTCAAGGGTTTCCAGATGGATACAAATATCTTGCTTCAAAGCCGTTGGCATGGCAACATTCATATTGTCGTTACTTGGATGAAGAAGCAGTTTCTCAACATTTAAGAAATTAGCGTAATTATCTTTCTGAATCCTTCTTTTCCAAAGCCGCAAAAGAGCGACAAAAGACTGACTTATTTTCACTTGCATCTATGACAGTGACATCGCCGCCTTGTAGTGACAAATTGACGCTGTAGAAATATGCTGTAGAAATATGTCCGCTAAGTATGCCAATGATAAACAGAACTCGTTCTTTACGCAAATTCTTTCCACACAAAAAACACTGGGGCTTCTGTGTACCATCCCGTTCTTTAACAAAAGTAAATCCAAATGAAACGTACGATTCGTCATACTGTCGTTTCTTTGACATATCTACAAATATTGAAGTTAGCATACTTATGCGTAATTAGTGGATTGACGACTGGTTCACTATATTAGATTGTTTGAATGTCAACGACGCTGTTAATTGCACCGTCTGATTTCATCTGATGTCCTTCTCGATTCGACCACGTCTGACTCCAGTCCCACCAGAGTTATGTCTGTTTCTTATGCTCAAAACACACTGCATACCCTCATTACCTTTAATAGCATTTCGAAGCCTTTAAATGCTCAACCTTTTCACCTCAATCGTCACGGTTTCAGGCATTCATACATTATTTCCAGACGATCAGTAATTAACAGATGACCGGCAGCATAGAAAAACTCTATGCTAGGTCAGTTGAGCAATGATGTACTCACACATAAACCCCGATGCTACGGGCTACCACTAATGACGAAAGCGAATCTGCCCGGGGCATGATCTGCCAGTGTACCTCCCGCTTAGGCCTACCATGATCCTAATGACTTACCTAATGACTAAAGGTCATGATCTTTATCTTTAGTCATTGGTCATTGCCACAAGTGCAGCATCAAATACACCTCTGACACTATGAACTCCAATTCACTAGGGCGCCTAACCTAACCTCTCTGGTCTCGAATATAAAACAACGGCCATTTGTCAATTCCCATCATTTGACATCAACATTATTAGTAATTTTAGAATTTTGAGTTTTGGGTTACAGGTTCTCAGTTGATAATATTTTAACAAAGACCTCCCTGCGGGTCGAAATTATTGTGATTCTAGTAGGCGATCTGGTTATAAAGCTTAATGGTGAACTAGTCGACAGGAGAGTTAAGAACAGTTGCTCAGAGAACTTATCTATGAGAGAATAAGACCTATAAGTCGCATTAAGATGAGATTTATTAAACAAGTAGTTACAATAATCAGATACACATCAGGCTAAGTTTAGAAATAAGGAACAGAACTTAATAATTAACTGTAGAGTGTCAGTATAGCCTATTAGCTATCTATTTAACTAAAATTAAAATAACATTAAGTTTAAAAACAAACAGATGCACTTGCGAACACCCTTCTCGCTAACGTCTCTCTTCGAATTCCTAGTCTGGTATCTGCTACGTTTGCTCGGCTCAGTGGATATCCTAGTCGCGCTGAGCCTCTAATTGACTACTTTGAGCACAACTTTATTGGACGACCAGATAGACGAGGTAATCGCCAAAGTCCAATGTTTTCAGTAACGCTGTGGAATGTAAAATATTTGTGTGGTTGAGTCGTTGCCTCGCACCAATAACAGCGTGAAAGGCTGGCACTGTGGTTTTCAAAGTTCCTTGCAATGCACCCACCCCACGCTGTGGACACTGCGGGATCAACGCAAAAAGGAAAATGATCTGCATAAATTTATGTTGTGCAGTTGTTATCAGGTCTAACGTATAAACTTGTATAATAAATCAGGTAATTACTAGTTTTTTTGGTGTTTAGTAATATGTCATATCTATATATACAATTTCCCCCGTCATTTTTGACGGGTAAACACCTAGTATCATATAATGCACAAGTGACTTGTCGTTCACCAGTTGTCGCTAAGTATTTGTCTGTAGCAAGTTGACGTTAGCCAGTTGTTGCCCGATGTGTTGCTTTAAAAATGTCACCCGCCCAAATATCATAGAATCATGGTTAAAATAAAGCAAAATAGAGTTTAAGCTGCTAGATAGAACTTGGGAGACACCATGACTATGGTTATTTCTGAGAAATCCAGAAATTAGCCTGAATTATAATAATTAGTCTATAAGACTATAAGTTTAAAACTGAGCTGCTAGAATAATAATGCTGGTGATGAATATGGATGATCAGATGATCATGTAACTAAAGCGCTGAAATGAGCCTCTTACAGCTTAAAGTGCAGTAAATTGAGAACGTCATATGATGATATGACAGTGATGGGCACAGATTTTGATCCGGGGGCCGCAAAAGAGTCTGCGATGAAAGATGAGGGCCGCACACATTTTTTCGGCATTTAGAATTAAATTTTCAAGTAGTTTCCAAAGCGATTTTAAAATAATGTATTATATACTGTGCAGTGTTAAGTATTTATTAATAAGCCAAGACTGTCAAATCGAAGATATGTTAGTAAATATCAAAAGCATCATTTCTAGTTAACGACCAAGTGCCAAAGTGTAAATCCAATTTGAATGCTGAATTTTCCATTAATTAAGATGTTGTCAGATGTTTCATATGTTTTAGAGGGCCGCACATTAATGTAGTATCTCTGGATGTCGGGGGCCGCACCAAAAGGCTTCGAGGGCCTCATGTGGCCCGGGCGCCGCACTTTGCCCATCTCTGACATATGACATCATGAATGATGTAGTTTTGATTAGTTGCAATATTACTACTACCACTACTACTACTACTACTACTGCTACTACTACTACTACTACTACTACTACTACTACTACTACTACTACTACTACTACTACTACTACTACTACTCTATGCGCAATATGCTTGCTCTTCATAATACTGCTTCGTGAACTACTGTGCTGCTGTATAAATTCTGTTATAGCCTCTGTTCGTTGCTCTATCACTAGGCGTAATTTTGCAAGTGCGGTGTTTTTCCATGCAATTTCTTCGGGTTTTACCCTGTCAGTTGAGAGAGTAGATAGCCTTGTGACAATGAACAAATTGGCTGATAAAACGGATGTGTATATAGCAGCCTTAAATTAGCTAGGGCCTAAATGGCCGCCTATACGGACTATATTGCAGAAATCGTTCAAACTAATATCTATTCCAGGATACAAACTGTCAGCAGAGAAATTGCAGCAGAAGGCCTTCACGTCAGGATCATTCGATGATGATGATGATGATGATGATGATGATAATAATAACAATAATAATAATAATAATAATAATAATAATAATAATAATAATAATAATAATAATAATAATAATAATAATAATAATAATAATAATAGCAATAATAACAACAATAACAATAAGTCTTATAGCTGCTAATCGTATGGCCTCACTGGCGTAGCCAGGGTTCGGGTATGTAATGGCAACAAAGCTTCTGCAAAGTGAAATTTCGAGATTCTACTAGGAGATTTGGGGGGCTTCGTGACAGAGACGTCATTTCACTGTTTTTCAGGAGAGGCAAATTTTGTCCTTACTCCTCCCCCAAATGACGTCCCTGCTTCGTGAGCTCCTAAAGGAATCTAGAGCGGAACCCCAGTCGTTAAAAATGGAGGGTAATACTAAATTCAAACCTTTGGCTGCATGGCCGGCAACAATTCAACAACTCCCACTAAATTAGATATAATTTTTATTTATCTTTCTGTGAAAATCTGACAACTAGCCTTGGTCTGAATAGAATGAGGGGTTCTAGAACCCTACTAGAGATATGCGGGTACAGCAAAATGCATACCCTACCCGTACCCGTGGAAAAACTTTTTTACCTTACCCTACCCGTACCCGCTAGCGCTATACCCTACCCGACCCGTACCCGTAAGCTGTGTACCCGTACCCGTACCCGTACCCGTAACCGACTTTGGTTGGAATTTGGAGTTTTGGATTTGGAATTTTGGACCCGTACCCGCGGGTGCGTTTACGGGTACAAGTACTACAAGGACCTGTACATGGACCCGTGAACCCGTATCCGTTCCTAGAGACTATAGAGAGGCAACAGTGAAATAGGGGCTACGAAATTGGGATAACTATTCATTGTAAATAGCACGCATGTTTAGATTAGGACAGATCTAGTACTTAGGATTCAGGATAATCAGTCAGCTAGCCTAAGCCGACATGAATGGGCTTGTTTAAAATATTTAGTAGATATCATTTATCTATGAGCAGGCATTAGAGCTCAAGTTAAACTACAAAACTTTACCAGAAGAACTTTCTCGGTCAAAGAGTCCTTGGAGGAGTCAGAGGACGCCATTATAGATTTATTACTGAAGATGTCAGATTACGTCATCTGTATTTCCTTTATGTTTTCAGTAAGTAAAATGCATGCTGTCTGACAAACTGAACGCGATGTACAAGTTATACTAATACACTTTACTCAATATTATTTTTCTATTACTGCATTGCTAATTTGCTATAGTAGTGAGAAATGAAAATATAACTTTTCGGGTAAAACGGGTATACCCGTACCCGTAGCCGCTATACCCGTACCCGTAGCGCTGTACCCGTACCCGACCCGTACCCGTAAAATGTGTACCCTACCCTACCCGTACCCGCGGGTACGGGTACGGGTAGGGTATACCCGCGGGTACGGGTATACCCGCACATCCCTAAACCCTACCCCTTTTGTGATTGCGCTAACGGATATCAAGACAGACACGCACATCCCATTTAGTCCATCTGTGCGTTTGGGGTGATGGTGGGGGTGTCATGAGCTCCCCAACACAGTCTGCGGAGAAGCCCAGAAGCAGAAATGTTGAGTAATATTATGGCTTAAAGTTAGGCCTTTTGAGTTATTGTTCATACTTTAACGACTTTAATTGTGACTTTTCTCTGAGTGCCGAATGCACTGAGTGTAGCGATTTCGTCGACAGTCACCTTACCCCTCCCCCTCCCAAGAAATTTCTCAACATCATCGCACAAACCTTACCACTGGTCTAAGCCCGAAAACGGTGAAAAATGGCGAAAAATTTATTTGCCTCTATCGTTGCTAGGCTTATTCATGGCCTACGGGCATGGTGGTTATGAATCTCGAGTCTTCTCGAGTCTTTGTTTCAGTCGGCAACCTTATACTGTACATCCTAGAGGCTAGAGCAGGCCTGTCGACGCTCTTAATAGTCCTCATTCTCCAACCATTTTCCGGAATAATTATAATAATAGCGGATTTTAGTTGGCTGAGGACGCTTTAGGTTTTGTGAAAAACCACTGTAATTACTCGTGCACGCTTACTAATTAGGCCTAATCCAGTACGCCTAAGCTAACTTTCATATCCGTTTCAACTGTTGACTTAGCTGCAGCTGGTGCGTTTGACTGCCACAATTCAAACAGTAAGAACGTCGATCTCGTTTTGAATTTCTAACAAACGGCTTCTATCTTGTAAGTACGTTTATCATCCGAATATTGAAATATAATTTCATTAGGCCCAGATGTGCATAAAAAGAAGACAGTAAAAAGTACCCCGGCCCGTTTACTATATAGCGGCAGCGGGGCCTTGAGGGCCGAGGTGCTAACGACTAACGACCTTTCTCCCATCTTCACGGTCTTGGATGGTGGGGACGAGGAAATAACGAAAGGGAATACAAAACCCGTGAATATAACAGTGAATGGACATAAAAATTGAAAAGTCTGGTCATTCAGATGTGTCGGAGGTGTGATTGAAAGCGACGGCAGTCAGCAAGAAGATATCAAATCAAGAATATCAAAAGGGATCCAAACAATGGGAGAGGGAAGGATGAAAAACTATGTAGAAAAACAACTCGGGGTGTCCCATAATTCCGGGGGGTGTCAATGTCAAGTGTTGAGTCTTAAACGGTTCGTTTCTCGTAGTATAGTCCTAGTCATACACTCTTCACTATGGAATAATTAATTTTGCGCAGATGTTGTATTATCCGAAGTACTTACAGTTTGTTCAGGGTCTTCGATATATTCAGCTTACGACGTTTAATAACAACAAACTTGTCCATTGTATGAATGGTGAAGCGCTGTTGACCGATTGAATCGCTGAAGCCGTGAGCTTGTTTCCGCGATTTATGCAAACACAGTGATCCGTTAACTGATCTGTTTCGACAGAGGCCCAATTCCGACTGCCCTCTCTCGATGAAACACTCTCTAGCGCCCTCTACTGCTTCCCTGGTGCGCCCGCTCTTCCTGGGGCCCCCTCTGCCGTCCCTTCGGCTTTTCGCCCACCATCTCCCCACTTCGTTCGTCTAAGTGTCTTCCTCGGAGTTCCTCCGTCTTTTAATTTAATGTCAACTGATATACATACTTTACTACGGTGTTTGACACCTTCGGGTGTTAGATGTGTATTATTATTATTATTACAGTATTATTCAGACAATTTATATAGCGCCGTACGCATGGCGTCTACCAAAGTCAAAGGCGCTGTACATATTTAACATTCATAAGAAGTCGCAAATAGATGTGTCTTCAAGTTCTTCGCGAATTGATCGTAGGAGTGTATATGTATAGGAGTGTATACATAACGTGTATATGACATACCTATCTGATCTTGCTACTATAAAACCTTACTTATTCGGCAGTGCATTCGCCCTCTCGCGACAGCAACTTCCTCATCCGTCTCAGGGCCTTCTTTCGTCTTTTAATCTAATGATCTAATCTAATTTAACCTCCGTCTTTTAATCTAATATAATAAGCATAGGACTACCGTGTTTGACACCTTCGTGTTAAATGAGTATAGAACATGCCTATCTGATCTCATCTGATCTTGCTACGATTATAAAGTGTAGAGTATAAGGTCTGGAGTGTATCGGTCATCAATCAAAATTAAGTTATCTTGGAGCAACAGAGAGAGTTAGAAATCGAGAACTTTGAGGTTTTGGATCTAGGGTTTGACAAATGGATTTTGGTTCCACTTCATTTAAGGTGTCATTTAAGAACTTTGAAGTCGAGGAATTGGGTTTTTGATAGATGGATTTTGTCTGTCAAAAGTGACAGTCGCGATAACATATAATTTCATGATTTATGGGTCCCAGTCACGAATTATTAATTGGCTTAATTTAAAACACCTGGCTTCAAAAGAATCGCTTTGAAAGATTTATAGTCGCTCATCAATCACTGTCTGACGTACCTTTGGATTTGACGTTCCTGGATTAACCTGGGAAAGTCGAACCCAGAGATCGCAGATGGGAAAAGCTTTTGTTTATGAACCTGTCATTTTGATTTATGGATTTCACGAACGGCATTTCATCGAGGTTGTTTGAAGTCGTAAAAGTGATTTATGTATTGTCAATAACGCTTGTCTGGCGTGATGATGTCATTGTCTGGGTTTCTTGAATAAAAGGGCGTTCGAGTGAGCACACTTCACTTGCCCGGCAGTGTCCGACTTGACCGGAACCACTGGTCAAGAGAGTGCTCTCTCTCGACGACATTGAAAATATCAGCAATGTCATTATAGTATGTCATATACTATATTTTGGTGTCGAGCCGGGGTCTCGCACAGTTCGTCTTGTAGATGTGCGGGAATACAATGACGTAATGAAGAAAATCCAGCCAGACAACGAGGTCAACGAAAATCAACGAACATCCGAATCGTACCTCTCGACTATCAACCGTGTTCCGGAAATATCGAACGTCAGAACGCAAGATCAACCAAACCAACCAGATCAACCAAAGACCAGATCTACCACGGACGCCGAGATGAGAAGCGAAGACGTCTACATCGCGGGAGTCGACCGATTGCTGCGTTCACTACAAGTATCACTCGAAGAGATCCGAATTTCCTGGACGAACCTCTCCACCGTCTTCGTGTTCCAGACGCTAGCCGAGACGCCGAATCTGTTTTGACGTTTCGCCAACCAAGGAAACACGACGTGAGTCCAGTCATCATGGTCGTCATCACATGCTCCAATCGAACCTTTTCTCCGCTCAGTCTTCTTTCAATCAGCTCCATGTCAACCAAGTTTCGTCTTCATCCGACCGTCGACATGTCCTCCGTCGCGAAATGCATCTTTCCTCGATTACTCCTAAGCTACAGCATCGTCAAAGTCCGCCAGAGTCCATCAAGCAAGCCAGTTCTCAACGTTCCCCACACAGACAGTAACATTGTAATTTTATTTCTCATAAATAAAATATCTGAATGATTTTGATCCAAGAGAAACATATTTACTGCTAATGCGATTTCTAACCTGCTTTTCATCATGATTTTTTACTGGTAGTCTTGTATTTTCGCTAGATGTTGGTTTAATTCTTTCGTAATTTGGTCATTGCAAAATCGTTTTTATGAAAGTTAGAAGCTCGAGCATTTTACGCGTAACTATCGGAAGTCTATGTCTTATGAAGTTATGATTGTATGGGCACGCAAATGAATGAAGTTTTCGGTGTCAATGATCAATGAATATCGAAGGTAAATGGGAATAATGGAAAATGACCTTGGAAGCCCCCGCTCATCTTCAGTTTATGCAGCGCGCTATGTTAATGGAAATGGAATGTCAATGGGTTTTTAAGCCGCGGATTGCAATAAGGTCACTCTAAAAAGGACTGCAGCGGTTTGTGACGTCATCTACCACAGAAGACCGGCTTGGGTCTGCTTATCAGACTGAATTCTATTAATCCAAGATTTACCGGTATGGTCGAGCGAGCGCCTGGTTGTCCGTAATTGCATGCGAACGCAAGAGAGGTCATTTGATTCTAGTTCCGCCAAAAGAGCTTACAGACAAGTACATAAGGTCTCTGGAACAGGGAATCAGAAGTCAATGAAAGATTTAAAGAATCTGACTCGTGTTTTTGCCTCTGCCCCGAATGTCCAGAGCTGGACAAGTGAATTTTGTTTCAGATCAAAAGTCTTTTGGGAAGACAGGATTGAATTTTTAAAATGCTCACTAAAATTTCAGTATGTTTTGATGGATGAGAATATTTCAGATTTTCTTGGTTACAGTGGGTTTTACTGCATTTTTCTTTCGATTGGTTCTAATTTTGCAAATTTATCTGCAGCTGATTCTCAGCTCGCCATTCTGCATAGTCGACGATGCAGCTTGGTGACTGGATGTCTCAGCATCTTACATTTGGTTTACATAGCTGTAAATTACCTTAAAAATACATTATTAATGAAAGCATTGGAATCAACAATCAATTTAATTAATAATATAGACAGATAGATCTTCTGGAATTCTTTCCTCATCAAAGGTAAATCCATAGATATTGCGCAATGATTTAATAATTCTGTGTCTTCATTCTTGGATATCTCTATAGAAAATGAAAAAAAGAGCAAAATTATTGAAACACAAAAATATGAATGAATTTCTAGAGGTCTATTCCTGATTGTTTTATGACGACTGTTTTTTTTAATCATCGAGTGAATTTGAATTTTATGTTTTGCATTGCTTTAACGCATCTTGTGGTTGGTGTGTGTTGTCAATATTCAAAGGCCTTAATCTGAATGGCAGAATATTCCACATTTTTTGATTTGCACAGATGCATTTCAGATCAGCGTATTAATGGTGTCTCGAAGCTTTGCGAGCAATGATTTCTGATATCTCGTGTTTTGAATTGGTCTAAACATTTTTATAATATTTGCAGTTCACTAAAAAATTTTTCTATAAGGCAATACCTTTAACATAATATTTTGAGATAGATTAGAAAAATATATTAAATTTAGGGTGGTTGTTTGTGTACACTCAGTCCGACGTAGTGTCGTTTTGATTGCACGATAGTGGCATCTTCTGGCCCCAGATGTCATTGCCGAGTTGTATTACGTCGTTGTCGTTGGGCTTGGTGCTCACAAAAAAATTAAAATAGGTCCTAGTGCGCAATACAAGTTTCATGTTATATTTTGTCTGGTTGACAATATATTTTTGGGGTAAAAAAAATCCTAGGGGATCCTTTGAATGTAATTTCCACGGAAAGTGTACTAAATGAGACAAATAATAATTTTTTATAGATATACTTTTGTGTTTCCAGTCTGAATATTTAATGGTTTTCTTCTATTATTCGGTTAATAAATTGTATTATTGGGTTTTAGTCAAAATATCATTTTAAATTTTTTTACAGTTACATTGGTCATTTTTGTTATCTACATTGCAAATTGCAACGCTGAATTCTGCACGTAGACCTATCGAAATGTGTTAACAAGTCTACCTTAATCTAGTGTGAACTTATAGGAGTAGCTACGGGATTACCTGAATTTTTGTATCATTTTAAATTATGTCTGTTTAACCTTTATTTTCCCAGACCCATTCAAAATTGACACACACTCAAAAAAACTTATATTTAGACACTTTCTGATGTATAGTAACACAAAAAGTTGAAATCAGAAAAATTGTATTCAAGATCACGGAACAATACCCATGTTCCCAAATGGGAACGTTGGGTCATTATGACTATAGAAAATCCTGGAAATACCAAAGGCAGTAATTTTATTACATTTGTGCTGTACAGTATGTAAATTTTTGAACATGCCTCATATAGGCATAATATGTGGGTAATACTGTTTTAAGTATCATCTTAAGATGATTAATTATTAATGATTAATTAATTAATTAATTAAACATTGGTGTGGTAGACCCCAAAACACTTGATGTGAAGGTGCCTCTCAGTTCTCACGCTTCGAGCATTTCTTTCGCACTTGTCTGACAATAAGCACCTCGCCCCTGGGAAGTAGTCGATGTTTGACTTCATAATGTCGTAAAAGATTTGGAACAAAGGCAGTGGGCTCTCCATAACGTTATCAAGGTGTGTCCTTCAACAGTCAAGCAACCATTCCACGTCGAAATTCAAAATATCTGAGGCGATCGCCGGAAGAAGCAACCTTACATGTAGCTTCCATGCTGCAACCACTGTAATATTGAATGCATTGACAAGCAAGTTCCACCACTATCTCTTGGATTTGATATTGGGTCAGTATGCCGAAAGCAGACGACCAAGAAGATCAACACTGTCTATTCCCGTTGCGTAATTGCTGAACATTCGTGGCTGTGAGTTTTTTCTTTCCTCAAACTCCATTCACACGATGTTCCATCATGACTACAGGGTTGACTTAGTTATGACTCAACTCAGAGCTACTAGGCTTACAATCACGGGTCTTGTCATCTTCACAGGGTCCTGCTGAGACCTGGATCCCTTCATCTGCAACACGAGGAAAGTCAGGAAACACAAGAAGCTCACACCATCATACGATGATTCATCTGGACCTAAGATATCTTCATCTACTGCTTCAACTTCATAATCTGCCCCATCGTTTAGAGGCAGTATGCAAATGTCTGGTATTTAGCATTATCATCGTCATCACTGAAGGACTCTTCAAAAACTGCTTCAACTGCTAGAGAAGAGGGCGAAACATCGCTTAGTTACAGGCATTTTAGCTACTGTCCAACAATAGCTACACAATTGTGTGCAACAGAACAGGTCATTATATTCACGAAATGTATCATTAGAACATACACACATATTAGTCTTACATATTTGCCGGATTGGAACACCAATGGCCAATGCTAGTGAAACATCAACAACTGTCAGCCTATTAGCCACATTGACCCAACGTTCCCAATTGGGAACATGGCTGTTCAATCATGTTTTGTAATTTTACCTATGATCACACATGTCAATCGGACTCAAAATCATGCACAGGGGTCATAGTTGAATAAAATGAGCCATTATGGTAAAATAGATGTTGACATTTAGATTTTATTTTAAAATGTATCCGCTATACCTATGATTTTGGCAATTTTTCGGAATTTTATTGTAATTTGTACAAAAAGTACAAAAAATTAGCAGAGATATTTTATACAGAAATCAAAGATAGACATGTGCTCTAAACAAAAGCTAGGAAAAACCAGGATGATATAGCTTGATTAACTGCCTACACTGCCTTCAAATCAATGTTCCCATTTGGGAACGTTGGGAAAATAAAGGTTAATGTATAAATATTACGAGAGTCAATGAAGTTTCGATAATAGAATTCGCTCACCTTGATTGTTGCATACGGTACTTGTTATTTCAGTAAACTTTCAAAATCTTCGATTGAACAATATTTCCTTCTTCAAAAGGTCCACAACTTGTTGTTTCATTTCTTAGTTTGCGGATACTACGCAATGGAATTTTTTTGTTTCAACTCTTCTATCGACGTTTGTCTTGGTCTGCCTCAGCGATGAGTCATGCATAATGCGTCTGCACTATGGTCTGCCCGTCTCTAGTATCTTCGACTGAAACTGCTTTTATAAGTAAATACGAAATTTCTACGCATTTAACGTGCCTTGTAAATTCTTCCAACATCAAACTTTTTCAATAATAATTTATGCTAATGTCATCTAACTTTGCACTCGGCTGAGCGCAAGCCGCTTCCAGCGTCTGCATAGGCAGCACAGCCACACGCATCCTATCTGTGCCTTACTTGTACTATCCAACTGCGCAATAACCTTTAGCTATCAATCAATGTCATTTGGTATTCCTATAAAATAGTAAATAAACGGAAAACCGTAGAGTTTTAATTTAAATATTTCAACGTTTTTGGGTTCATTCTTAAGAAATTTCCTGCAGTAATTTAGTGAAATACACTTCATTTTGGTTTTATAAAGTACGTTCTTTCGATTTTTGTCATATTTTCAGGGTTAAATTAGAGTTTTAAGTCAGTTGTTTTTCTATCCTTACAGGTTTAAAATGTGTCATTTAATCAAGAGTAGGTGCACCATTTAAGCGTGATATGTAGAGTTTATTCATTGAATTTCAAATTTTATGGAGTCGCTTGGTTTGCATTTCATTTATTCGGTATTATTTCAACTTCAGTTGTTTTGAAAATTTCATTGGTATTACTTTAAGGATATGTCAGGCGACATATTTTTTTAACGGAGAGGAAATGTAGAGTATAAGGTCTGGAGTGTATCGGTCATCAATCAAAATTAAGTTATCTTGGAGCAACAGAGAGAGTTAGAAATCGAGAACTTTGAGGTTTTGGATCTAGGGTTTGACAAATGGATTTTGGTTCCA
The DNA here is from genome assembly GCA_018105865.1 of Metaphire vulgaris. Classification (NCBI taxonomy): domain Eukaryota; kingdom Metazoa; phylum Annelida; class Clitellata; order Crassiclitellata; family Megascolecidae; genus Metaphire; species Metaphire vulgaris. The sequence goes on from CM030834.1 coordinate 1,472,202, forward strand.
CTTCATTTAAGGTGTCAGTTAAGAACTTTGAAGTCGAGGAATTGGGTTTTTGATAGATGGATTTTGTCTGTCAAAAGTGACAGTCGCGATAACATATAATTTCATGATTTATGGGTCCCAGTCACGAATTATTAATTGGCTTAATTTAAAACACCTGGCTTCAAAAGAATCGCTTTGAAAGATTTATAGTCGCTCATCAATCACTGTCTGACGTACCTTTGAGGTTCCTGGATTAACCTGGGAAAGTCGAACCCAGAGATCGCAGATGTTTAATTGGAAAAGCTTTTGTTTATGAACCTGTCATTTTGATTTATGGATTTCACGAACGGCATTTCATCGAGGTTGTTTGAAGTCGTAAAAAGTGATTTATGTATTGTCAATAACGCTTGTCTGGCGTGATGATGTCATTGTCTGGGTTTCTTGAATAAAAGGGCGTTCGAGTGAGCACACTTCACTTGCCCGGCAGTGTCCGACTTGACCGGAACCACTGGTCAAGAGAGTGCTCTCTCTCGACGACATTGAAAATATCAGCAATGTCATTATAGTATGTCATATACTATAAAAGCCTTATTCAGCAGTGCATTCGCCCTCCCACGACAGCAGCTCCCTTCTAAATTCGAAATGAAAATTTAATCAAGCAATTTAAAGAATTGCGATTTTTCAGTTCTTACTTCTTAAAAAGTACCCCGGACCGGCCTATGGTGGGCCGGGGTACTTATCAAAGTACCCCGGCCTGGGCCGACGGGGTCGAAAGGAGTGCGCCGCCTATGCAGATGTGTATGGCAAAGCATCATGAAAATCCGTTTATTAATTAAGCTATGACTGCATAAATACATTTATGTAAAATTGTATCCCGTTTTTGTTATCTGAGTTTTAGAATACATGCAGATTTGCTTCAGAAGCAAAATCACTTCGAGTCAACTTTAAAAGAAAAATTTGGAAAGTCCTGAGAACTTTCACGTGTTCTTTATCAGAAGCATCATGCCATTGTGGTGTGTGTCGATGACAACGTCAGCCGTCTTCATTTCATTTTTACTTCTTATAAAAGGTTCGAAATGCCAGCAAATAAATATTATTTAAATAAGAAAATATAAGCTAGCCCTATTTCTAACGAGACAAACCGTATATTATCAGGGGTCAGTATATGTCTGTATACGAAATTATTATTGCAATTATAATTATGCCTTTCATTGATTGATTTCAAATGAGCAACGGGGTAAAAGCAGATAACATTTGAAACTGTCCTCATTCACCACAATTCACGCTAATGCTGAAATAGGCATAAGGCATCTGATCTGTTGGTATTTAATTAAATCCAGGGCTTCTTTTCAGTGGAAACGCACGGAAACGGCGTTCCCACGCCTTTTTTGCCAGATTGTAAGCCCTATATATAATTATTATGGATATGTAATAATGCGTATGGAAACGAACAGGTACGGCGTTCCCAAACCTTTTTTCCTAGAAAAAGTCCTGATTAAATCCACTGAATGATTGATCATTCAAAGAGAACAATTTTGCTTAATTAAAGGATTTTCTGGGACTTAATATGTGTTGTGTGCATCAATGCATTCAAACGTTCGTGCTTTGTTGCTTTTATCATAAAGCGCAATTGTTTAAAGATTTTTTTGAATTGTAGCAATTTCCAGTTGCGTTATCTCGCCGAGTGAACCTGTAGCGATTGTTGGTCATCGCAGCTCGTTCAATTGCAACGCAAGACCAAATAATCAACAACACGGGTCGATTGAATTTATCAAACTGGGAAACGATGGAGCATCTGGAACTGACATATTTCGACCTCCATCATATGGCGCTGGAGGTCAAATAATCCAAATGCAGTACCTTGCTGAAGATTACTTTCTATCCCATTTGGATGACGTTCATAGTTATGTCACTATCCAGATAAACGAAACTCAGTTGAAACACGGAGGACAGTATTTCTGCAGCTGCGTTGAATCAACATCGACGCTGGGAACTGCAAATTTCACTGTTTTAGGTAAAATTTGATTGAAAGAGAAAATGTATTATTATTATTATTATTATTATCGTCATCATCATCATCATCATCATCATCATCATCATCATCATCCTCATCCTCATCATCATCATTATTATACTGACAAAAAATGAAAGCTTACATGAAAATTGGAAAAAATCTAATTTGAATAGTTTAATGCCGAATGTCACAAAATTAGTTAATATTACATTGATCCTGACGTATTATTATTATTATTATTATTATTATTATTATTATTATTATTATTATTATTATTATTATTATTATTATTAATATTATTATTAGTATAATTATTAAATAGAATTAAGGTCATATTTATGTATGTGTGTTTATCCGTTCGTGGATGAACATATCACTTAATAGGCCTATATAAAATCTGGGAACCAATAGATAAATGCAAAAATATCTGTAGTTTCACTCTAAGTCCCTATATAGTGTAATTAAATGAAAAGCAAATCCTGTGTAGGGATTTCATTTCATAGATGGATCTTTTATTTTCAACAGCTAACGTGTCCTTTGGGCAGAGTAAAGATGAAGAATCGGCACCAGGAGCACTGGTGTACTTAAGTTGTTCAGTGTCGTTCAATGGATCCACTTCATCTGCTTTCATTGACCTTACCATAACCAATGCAACTGGTACTCGAGTCGCCTCAAAAGGAAATCTATCTTTGATAGGCAACGCTACAGGTCATCACGTGATCCATTATAAAGCCGTCGCTGACCACAAAGAAGAACAAAGATTTACGTGTGAAGCGAACGTCTGGAATAAATCTTCCACTGGAGGGAGTCCACTGCACTCGCTGACGTCTAACTTTAGCCTAAAGCCGGGTAAATATAGGGTAACATTTTCATACTATATACTTTAGTGTATATACAGGTTGTGCCAATAAGTCCCGTTCGATTTTGAAGCGATGTATCTTTGTTAATATTTAAGGTACGAATGAAGTAAAAATACGAAAGTTGCGAAGATTTACTCGAGAATTCGAAAACTCTAACGTAATTAACACTGCTCTAAAACATGACGAAGAAAAACGGCAACAAACAGGCAGACCCGACATTGACGCTATTAAAGCATTAACATACGATGAATCGCGATCGACTTTATAATGGTTATGTTTCAGTTCGAATGACAACGTCATCGCCTTGTGAGTTCTTCTTATGATCGACTTTATAATGGTTATACCAGGACTTTTACAAAAATATCAATTTATCTCGAAGAGTCTTGCAAATGCCAACATAGTCTAAGTAGCCTAGTAATAAGGCTAACGGTTGACCTAATCTTGCTCACTGCACGAATTCCAGCACTAATTAATTTTTTCTGTTAGTTGAGATCAGTTGAAGATTTTTATAAATGGCACTACTTCTCTGTCATCATTAAGTATTTACTGGTAGCTGCTTCATTAAGATTCAGTTGTTCAAAAAATACAATAGTTGAGAATTTTGTGTATTTAGCGGAATCATGCACTAACTTTTGATATGTACTTTTTATTCAATAGCTTCGACTACATTTCAGGCGACAGCACGTACAACCTCAATTGGAGCAGTATTTGAAGACACTGCAGTCGTGTTTGTGGCTGTTTTAACTTTTTATATGGTGGTGTGAAAAAGTCTTGCATAGGCTACACGATTTCCTATTTTTGACATAAGTCTGATATTCTCGCCAAATCCCCTTACAATGCTGAGCTGCTGGCTTATTATATACCGTTTTATTGGAAATTTAATTCTGCACAAATTTCTGTGCAGGGTGCTGCTTTTTCTTGCATTTGACCCGGTTTTTCACGGGAAGATGAACCAACAGGATTGTATGGTGAATTTTGATCGTAATTATCCAATGAAAAGTTATACTTTCCCGACCAATAAGACTTCATACTTTGCAGCCAATCAGTGGACAGTATTTCTGCAGCGCGCGGAGTATAAATTTTTCATGGATTGTCTGCTTTTCATTCACATTTCTAACATGGCGAGGAGGAAGCAGTTTTTGTCAAGTGAGGACCGAGTCTGAGTTGTGGTTGAAAATTTTCACAAGAACGTAATAAAAAGCACAAAAATAGGTGCAGAATTAAATTTCCAATAAAACGGGGGGATAATCGTGCGATGCGTCCAAGTATCGATGAAGAGGTCCTAGAGACCGAGGACAAATCGATCACCAACTAGCCCTTACGGGGGCGAAAGGAGAGGCAGCTCTGACGAGTAGAAGACCTCTCGGTTGGTATAGCCTCTCGTACGAAAGCTCGCCGCAGTACCTCCTCGTGGTACCCCCCGGAAAACTGCCCAAGAGCAGGCTAAACTCTGCGGCGAGCGCTTAGACAGAGAGATGGTGTCTCCAGAAAAACACCGCAGGGAAGGAACTGGGAACCCACCCTGACTAACATCCCTAGTGCGAATGTATCCAGTAAAAGAGAAATCAGCGAACGACGTTAACGGAGCCACTGACTTAGTTGGTGGAGACGCGTCCGGCAGTGGGAGTAACAGGGCTTCCAAGGTCGTCAACAAGCGAAATCCCTGTGGAACACAGAAAAAGCTCAAAATTGGAACGTGGAATATTAGAAGTATGTTACGACCTGGGAAGCTAGCAAATATCATACAGGAAATGAGAAAGCGCGATTGGACATATTGGGCTTGGCAGAGGTGAGATGGAAAGAAGGAGGCGAGTTCACCAGTAATATAACAGATGAGGAGACGGAGGAGATCAGGGTTATTTATGCGGGAGGAAAAGAGAGGCAGAGACGGGTGGCATTACTCCTAAAGAAGAAATTGAGCAGAAACATAATAAACATAGAGAGATATGAAGACAGAGTGATAACGGTGACAATAGAAGCGGAGCCGGTAAATCTGGCAATTATACAGGTATATATGCCAACAACAACACATACTGAAGAAGAAGTGGATGAAATTTATGAATATCTAGAGGAAAAAATCGAGAGGATAAGAGCTACAAATTTTTGTGTTCTGATGGGGGATTGGAATGCAGTAGTGAGAAAAGGAAGAGAAGGAAATGTGGTGGGAGAGTATGGGATGGGGGTTAGAAATGAAAGAGGAGAAAAACTAATTGAATTCTGCAAGTTAAGAAACATGATGATAGCAAACACTTGGTTTAAAAACGAAAAGAGAAGAATATTTACATGGAAGATGCCGGGAGACATAGCAAGATACCAAATAGACTACATTATGGTAAATGGACGATATAGTAACTGTGTAAAAAATGCGAGAGCTTACCCGAGAGCAGATGCAGACACAGATCACAACTTGGCAACCAAGTTGTGATCTGTGTCTGCATCTGCTCTCGGGTAAGCTCTCGCATTTTTTACACAGTTACTATATCGTCCATTTACCATAATGTAGTCTATTTGGTATCTTGCTATGTCTCCCGGCATCTTGGAAGGTGAGAATACAACTGAAATATATAAACAAGAGAAAACAATTAAATCTACAATGGGATAGAGATAAAATCAAAGAAAAGGCAACAGAAATTGCGGGGAAGATCGAAAAACAAGTGACGACAACAAACACAGGAGGGACAACGGAAGAAAGATGGGAAAAACTAAAAGCTGTGGTAGTAAGAGAACTGGAGCAAAAAGTAGGAAGGAAGAAAAGAAGGAAAGCTAAAAAGCCATGGGTGACAAATGAAATGATAGAAGACATGGAGCAGAGAAGAAAATGGAAGAAGCATAACACAGAATATGCAAAAAAAGAATATAAGAGACTAAATAACCAGCTGCGAAGATCAACAGAAAAGGCGAAAGAGAAATGGTGGGAGAATAAATGTCAAGAAATAGAAAAGTTATAAGGACAAGGGAAACATGATCAAGTATATAAGGAAGTAAAAGATTTAACAAGAAAGAAGGTATGCAAGGGAGCAGGGCGGGTATTAAAGACAAACAAGGAAATACACTCACAACTCAACGAGAAGTGGAAGAGAGATGAAAAGAATATATAGAAGAATTATACCTGAAAGACGGCAAACCAACGGAACTCAATATAGAGGAACAGCAAACAGTTGAAAGCGAAGAGCTAGGACCAGGACTGATAAAAGAAGAAATTCTGAACGCATTAGAAGAGATGAAAAACAACAAAGCAGAAGGAGTGGACCACATACCAGCAAAAGCAATAAAGATACTAGGAGAGAATGCAACAAACGAACTGGTCGAAATCTGCCAACAAATCTATATGACAGGAGAATGGCCGAACGATTTTCTACAATCAATAATGATTCCGATTAAAAAGAAAGTAAATGCAATGGAATGCGAGGACCATAGAACTATCAGTCTATTATGCCATGCGGCGAAGATAATAGGCTACTCAAGGTCATTACAAAAAGAGTACAAGCGAAAACAGATGTAATAGGATTCCTTGGAGAGGATCAGTTTGGGTTTCGGAAGGGGAAAGGAACACGGGATGCAATCGGATGCTTAAGAATGCTAAGTGAGAGAAGACTTCAAAATGGAAAAAATATCTATATATGCTTCGTGGATTACGAAAAAGCGTTTTACAGAGTAGACTGGAGGATTTTGATGAGAGCACTGAAAAGGGAGGGAGTGGATTGGAGAGACAGAAGACTGATAGCAAACCTATACCTTGGACAGTCAGTGAAGATGAGAATAGAGGGAGAACTGAGTGAATCGTGTATGATTGGGAGAGGAGTAAGGCAGGGATGTCCACTGTCACCGCTGCTGTTTAACATATACATCGAAGAATTAGTACAAGAGGCGATGGAGAATACAGATAAGGGAGTTAAAGTCGGAGGAGTACTACTAAAGGCGCTGCGCTTCGCAGACGATCAGGCCATGCTAGCAAGCAATCAAAAAGGGCTTCAGGAAGTAATGGATAAACTGATACAAGTGTCAGAAAAGTATAGAATGAGAATCAATACAAAAAAGACTAAAGTTATGGTAATAAGTAAAAAAGAAGGAATGAGAGTGGAAATAAAGGTTTATGGACAGAACATAGAGCACGTGAAGGAATTTAGCTATCTAGGAACTCTGATAACAACCGATGCCAGATGCAATAAAGAGATAACAAGACGTATAGCAATAGCAAAGGAAGCTTTTTACAAGAGAAAGGAGCTGATGCAAAGTAAACTAAAACTAAACCTAAAAAAGAGATTGGTAAAAACATTGATATGGAGTGTGGCGTTGTATGGGGCGGAGACGTGGACAATGAGAAAGGAAGATATAAAACGATTAGAGGCTTTTGAAATGTGGATTTGGAGGAAAATGCTAAAAGTAAAATACACAGAGCATAAGACAAACGAGGAAGTCATGAAGAAGATAGAAGAAGAAAGAAGCCTGATAGATACAATCCGGAAAAGGCAGAGAAATTGGATGGGACATGTCCTCCGGCATGACTCTTTACTAAGAACAATAATCGAAGGAAAAATGGAGGGAAAGAGAGTGAGAGGTAGACCGAGAAAGATGATGTTGGAGTGGATGATGAATAAAGGATATCAGGAACTCAAAGAAGAAGCAAGCAATCGATCGGAGTGGGTTAACTGGATACCTGGACCTGTCGAGAGACAGAAACACTGATGATGAAAACGGTATATAATAAGCCAGCACTGTGTAGGGGATTTGGCGAGAATATCAGACCCAATGTCCAAAATAGCAAAATCGTTCAGCCTATGCAAGACTTTTTCACACCACCGTAAATAAGAATTGTCCCATATGATTTAACCCTTAACAGCACACCTGGGGTCCATTGGACACCATGTCACCTTTATTTTTGTATAACCTCAGTTCTGAAAATAACTGTGTGATCTGCTTTTAGAACATTGTGACCTACACTGTACCATGTCACAAATCAGTAAGTATTATAAATTTAATTGGCGGCCTACTGATCACTGAGAAATCTTATAAAATGTCTGTGGGGTCCAATGGACCCCAGCGAAATTATTTGAATGAGTCTTCATTTTATCAATAATTAAGTAAATTGATCTCAAAACTTACATGCTTTTGAATACTAGAGCTTGCTTACTTATGTTCTGTAACATCCGGCATAAATATTCTTCACTACAATGAGTGCAAGAGTAGTGTTGACAACATGGACAAACTACAGGAGTTGGCACATTTGGTTGTAAATGAAAGTCAGACAGGTTGTCGATGGCCGTTTTCTTCAACGTGGCTGGTTTTGGGGCACTAGTAATCTGGTTGTACACCAACCCGGACATTAACTCAGCTCGAGGTTGTCGCAAGTTCCTCATGAACCTGGGTACAAAGTTGGTCGCAGAGCACATTCTCATGCGCTTGCAGAATCCAAGAGCGGTTCAAAAGCAAGGCAGGCAAGAATTGGCAACATTAGGGCCTGAAGGCACGATAAACTGACCAACCAAAGACAAAACCAGACACTAAACAACGATGCGAGCTGTGTCCAAGAAATTCAGATCGCAAAGTCAGACAGTAATACAGTAAATGTGGATGAAAAGTGTGCAATGAACATGCATATCTAAGCTGCGAAGACTGCGAACTTCAGTCATGACTGGAGCAGTTTTGGAATTTTATTGCGCTCGAGTACGAAACTTTCAAAACTCAAACAATGTAGAAGGTGTTTCTTCTATGCATGTAAACACTAGACATTATGTTCTGTTTCATAATTCACGTGACATGTACACATTCTTGCGAAACTTAGAACGGGGTCCAATGGACCCCAGGTGTGCTAATTCGTAATTATTTTCACTTGAGCTGTTGAGGGTTAAGTGTTGCAATATTAATCAATTGTTGATTCTGGAGCATGTATTAACACATTTCAATTTTCAAAAGTAACAAGAACTTAAGTTTCGGAAGATGATCAAATTAGATTTACTCATCCTAACTGCATAAGACAATTATCATATTACTCGCTTTAAGCCTGTATTTACTAAAGGCCTGCTGACGATTGTCATGCTGACGCGCGCCAAGTATATAACTAACGGAACTGTAAATGCTCATTCATTCGTCAAAGGAGCACTGCCACTAATCAGCAACTCCGGGTAACCGGCACAAAGACGCAACTATCTCGATTCAGCATTCGTCGCAAATGATGCCGAAGAACTAAGGTTTCGGCCACCAGTCCGTAATTTTCCAGCGTGAACTCCTGAATTTGACTTTCATCTGGATGTGATCGTGACTCGGTGTGCCGTCGGTTGATGCTTCGATGCTCTACGAAGTGGCGCTATAAAAATCGATGTTTGGATTTGATTTTTACTACTAATTTCTTGATCTGAAAACATTTAAATTTGTTTTTATTTCTGATTTTGTCGAAATTATGTTGTTCCTCTCAGCAAAGCGATGCTATTTATGCTGATGTATCTGTTGCCTGAAACCTGCACAAAAAGTTATATGGATTTTAAGCAACACTTATCGTTGCGTTCAATTGGCCAAAAGCGCTGAGACTTGCAACGGTAATGTTGAGGTCATAGGTTTGATTCGCCCAAAAGTGTAAATGGCTTTATCAGTATGAAGAATTTTCCCCAAGAAATAGGCTTTAATTATGATTACTTTTAAACGGAATATTAGGCACTAATTTTTGTAAATCTAGTTTTTTTGCAGAGAAACACGACTGGTTCATTTAAATTCGTACTTCTACTGTAACTGCTAGCGTACCCCCTGCTTTTAGGCTATTGCCACCAAGGCAGTGCGTGTTAGACTTAAATTTAAATGCTTCAGATAGCATTTTTATTCTCGCACACCTCCGTCAAAATCAGCGGGGATAAATAGATGTTGACAGACCTTGTTGATTCACATGTATTTGCTCATGCATCCAGTGGCGTAGCGTGACTTTTGGGGGCCCGGGGGCATCTTTGCCGTGGGGGTCCCAAGTTTCGAGCTGACGAGCAAAAAAAACAAAACAAAAACAAAAAAACGTTATCGCCTCTTTTTTTAACCTGGCGAGCAAAAAAACGTTATCTCGCCTCCTTTTTTAGCCTGACGAGCAAAAAAAAGGTTGTCACCGCATCATTTCTAGAGTTAAATTACGGTTAACCCTAACATAACCCTAGCTTAGACCCCTCTTCGGAGGCCCCCCTCGCCCGGGGCCCGGGAGGCTGTCAACAAAGTGCCCCCCCCGCCCCCCCCACGTTACGCCACTGCATGCATCATCAAGAATCTTAAAATAAACAACGACAGAAGTAATTACTTTAAAAGTTCAAAAGTCTATCGCATATTTGTACATTCGATGGGAAAATGACAGATCATAAAACAAAAACAAAATGAAAATATCAACACCCTTTTATGATCCAGCAATGGACATGATACTTTTACTGGATCATTTAAGTGAAAAGGAAACAAATACCGTCGTCTCAAATACTTTAAAGTCTTCCCTTTGGTGCGTTTCCTTGATCTATATAAAGGAAAAGGCTACCCCCTGCTCCCAACTAATCACCGGCTTTGGGCGAGTCTCACGACCGGACCCGAACCGAACAGGGGCCGGGCCCACGTGGCCACGCCAATGGTTGGAAGCCCAGCATTAGAGACGTTCTTCACAACATCAGACTAACATACTGCAGGACCCGAGTGCATATTTGGCTAAATGCACAGAGATCATCTTCTACCAGTAGTTCCACAGTGGTATCTAACCTTAGGGCACACTTATTTCGTATCTCGTATGAGTGTCTATCGCAAAACGCTTTTGACTTTGGCCTTAGCCATGCTATGGCGCTATATAAATTATCAAGTAGAATAGAATGCAATAGAATCTATAAAATTTCATTCTTAGACTGATTGCTCTAAAGGCAAAAGACGAAGAACGATGTTGATATTGTTCAGACGCAATCTGGCGCTATAGAAGCATTGATAATGATTGCATTTGACTGTGAATGGTGAAAAAAATCACAGAGAAACGAAGTAATCAGTTGGTCAACAATTTCACCTGTCTCTTTGCAAGCATAACAACTCAGAGTAGACTATTCAAAACGAGAGCCAATAAAAATCTTATGGTCATATTCGTGTTCAGGACATTAAAATACTGCACATTATGTCCTGTTAAAGGTTAGTAATAGTTTCGCAGTGTTATTAAGTTGCTAGCACTCTACCTAAATATCTAATCTGAATCTACGTTCCTTTCGATACCATTCGATACTCATTCATCGACTCGTAAATTGGTTTGGCATTACTGGTGTTGCACTAAATTGGTTCAAGTCTTATCTTCAAGACCGTTCACAATTGGTGTTTGTCAAGAGCTACATATCTGAATCTAGAAAACTTGATTGCGGTGTTCCACACGGCTCTGTTCTAGGACTCCTTTTCACCCTCTATGCTGCCCCTCTCAGTCATCTTCTCACCACGCAAAATGCAGGCTATCATTTGTACGCGGATGATACCCACATTCTTTTCTTGAGCTTTGGCCGGCTATCTACTGTACCTCACCATCTCTGGAACGCCTGTCGAGCATTCTGGATTCAGCTTATACTTGGATGACTAAAAGCAAACTCTTCCTCAATTCCAGAAAAACCCATTTCCTGCTAGTAGGAACACCGCCTCAGCTAAGAAGAGCGACTTGTCATCAGTGTGTCTCTCTGTTGCCACTTCACAGTAGGCCCGTCTCATATCTGTGTGAGGCCCCGGGCACCTGGCGGCTTGCGATGCCCTTGCTGAAGCTCAGATGTTGACAAGCCAAAAGAAGGTCATCTTAAAACGTTTTTCAATGTTGACAAGCAAAAAAAGATCATCTCCAAACGTTTTTCAATGCTGGCAAGCAAACAAAAAACAAATAAGTCATCGCGTTTTTGCGCGGGGCTCCTAAGATGCGCGGGGCCCCGGCCACTGTGCTCGATTTTTAGCACGTAAGGACGGGCCTTCACTGATTCGTCCATCTCTGTCTGCTCGCAATCTTAGTATAAATCTTTGATAATCATCTCTCATTCTCAGAACACATCGATTTCATCTGCCGTTCCGATCACTATAACATACGAGATGCACGGAGGGTCAGACACCTCATTCCTTTCTCGGCACTTAATTCCTGAATTTCATGTCTTGATATCCAGTCTCCTTGACTATTGTAACTCACTGTGCAGTGGCATTTGAAAATCAAGCCTAAAGCCCCCTGCAAAGATATTAAAATGGAATTTTCGATTTAAGTGCGAACTTTTCCAAAAAGTTAATCAAATTAAAACCTTTTTCGTCACTTTCTCTAGCAAAAAGTTCATATGTAGGTGTTTTGCCTTTGATCGAAGATAAAATCCTGCCAGTATTAAAGCGCTCAGAACAGTAGACGCCGAGATACTGCTGCAACTTCTCCCTTTTATTCTTCCTTGCTTAAATCGAGTTCCCAGTACTATCTCCTGAATCATTCTCTCTGAACACAAATCAATCATACGATTCTTATTGTGAGCAATACTTCTCGTGGAATTATTATTTAAAATCGCGTAACAGTCTTAAGAAGTAAATGGCGATGCATTCAAAAATTAATAGTCAATTTAACCCAGATTATCCCAACTTTTGCTTTTTAGTATTTGACATAATTTTAAAACAATTAAGGCACACAAGTACACAGAAAAATACTGAAAAAGTTATTTTATGTTTCACGAAAGAGAAATTTGACGCAAAAATGACGCACCCTGGTAGGGTGCGCAAGTACAATACCAGTATATAATCAGCTGCTATGGCATAGAACTAACAACTTCAGCTAGTAAAGCACTTGAACTTACAGTAGTTTCAACTTGTGTAATGTTAAATGTCGTGGAAAAGTTAAAGCAGTGAAGGTCAAGTTACTGTCACAATAAATACCAAGGTTTTTGATACAATTTGAGTTAGATTAGGAAAGAGAGAGTTCAGTAAGTCGTAATCAATTTTTGAGTGCAGATGTTTAGTACCAAGCCAGATAAGTTGAGTTTTATCAGGGTTCAATCGAAGTCTATTGGAAAACAGCCAATCCCAAAGTGTTGGTTCTAGGTATATTTAACAATGTTTTAAGATTTTCATCAATGTCAACGGCTTTTTTGCTATCATTTAGCCTATTTACTGTAAGCTGTTTCACAAAGATTCATTTGTTCAGGAAGACAATATTTTGAGAATTCTGTGTATTAAGTGAAATCAAGCACTAGCTTCTGAAATGTATTTTCTATTCAATAGATTCTATGTCGTCTTCATCTCCGGCGATTGGACGTACAGTAGGGTGGAGTGAAAAAACTTTTTCTCAGTTATGTAAATGTAATAGTTTGGAAAAGTTGTGTTATGGTATAGAGAGAAACTGTGCCAAAAATCATTTAACTGGATTAATGTTTCGAGCCTCCCCAAGCGTCCTCAAGTTTCAGTAATGTTACTAATTGGTAATTGGGTATGTTGCTGCGTTGGGAGATATCCTCTATTTCCACTGTCTCACACAAGGGTGCTGAAGTTAATTACGCCTTACCAGTAGAAGCACATGAACCTGTTAAAGCCCTTCAAGGTAATGAGAGACCAACCATCCTATCAAATTAAACTTGAGGATTTTCGATTTGACTGCAGAAACAAACTTGTTTGCTATATCTGCATGCAGATTTCAGCTAGTGTGCCTGTGTGATGAAAAACAAGGTGCCTGTATAGGATCGTGAATTTCTGTTGGATCAGCGAGGCAGTAGCGTGTAGATGGGGGGCGGAAGGGGGGCGGTGGCCCCGGGCGCAGACCAGGGGGGCGTAAAAATTGACCTGATGACCTTTTTTGCTTGGCGCATCAAATTTGGGGGCTGGTGGCCCCGGGCGCAGACCAGGGCAGGGGCGTAAAAATTGACCCGATGACCTTTTTGACCTTTTTTTGCTCGTGGGCGTACTTTGGACAACTTGGCCCCGGGCGTCGGCCACTCTCTACACGCCACTGCAGCGAGGTGCTAGACGAATGGCCGTGGTAGAAATTGACATCACGGAATGTGGGAATATTCTAAAGAGGTTGGCAAGAAGACACTCAGAACTCTCCAAGGTCTCTGCATCACAACCATCCACAAGTGGGCAAGCACAAGTTCCTGTTGAAGTCAGCAGTAGGCCTAATGAAGATACATGTACTTCAGATAGTGATACTCCTAATGATGACAACTATGATCCGCCATGGATTTCACGGCGAGAAACTGAGAGTAAGGTAAAAAGAAAAAAGACCTCTTCACAAGTGCGAACCTCTCTGCCTAATATATCTTTAATAGCTGCATGACATGTATTCTGTATCAGATAAGGCAGGTAGCTGCCCTATCTTCGTCATGTTTTCAAGACATTGTACTCGTTTATGAAGACGATAGAATCCTCATTTAGACAGAAGCAAAATGAGAATTGAAGGGAAAGGAAAAGAACGGAACTGAATGAAGAGGAGGACAGCAATGTTATCGAATGTGTTTCTTTTGATGGAAGGAAGGATAAAACACTAGTTCCTAAGAAGAAAGATGGGGTATGTCATATGAAAACTGTAATTGAGGAGTGTGTGGCAATTGTTTAGGAGTCAGGTTGGTCACGTTTCACCGAGAAAGAATCTGTGATTTGAATCAAAACATGTATGTGTACATGTTAAAAGAGAAAGGAGCTGACATACAGAAACTGGTTGCTACTGGTTGCGATGGTACTGTAACTAATACTGGGAGATCAGGAAATGTTATGAGGTTGTTAGAATAAGTAGGGTGACCTTTGCAGTGGGTCAACTACCGGTACAGGACCTAAGGGGTTTCTGGTCCACTTGGTCAGCAGCTACAAACTTGTCAGAACTTTTCCATTGTAGGTTTCGATTTAATTGAAGGAGAAATACCCATTGTAACATGCGAAGACTTAAGTTCAGATAAGGCTTATCTGCCGGACGTTTGGAAGGCTATAACAATTGGTGACTATTCGCAGAGTTTGGCATCACGCGACCCAAGGAAACTCGCACATTCAAGATGGCTTGCAACAGCTAACCGAGGTACGGAAAACCCAACTGAAAATTTGAAAAACTAGCAACTTATGATACAAAAGTATAAACTTCAGTCTGGTTTCATATCGAAATGAAGCCATCCTGCAAGGACGGAGGGCACCAACTTTGAAAGACAATTTAATTATCACGATACCTTCCTGTAGAACTTAAATTAGTAGTTGATCCAGCAATCCAGAGAAATGGCTACTTTGGACATGAAGAGAATCTACTGTTGGCAATGTTGCCAGATGCAGATGCACAGCAACACATCAGAGAAGGTAGTGCTATGAAGAATACTGAAAGCTAGACGTAGGCCTACTTAAAATATTACTCGAATTCCAAAATTCAAAATTCCAGTGTTCAATGTTGATGCTGCCAGTTAGGCCTATATTGACTTAATTAACTGGCACAAGAAACAACTATCAGCTCCTCCTCTACTTTCTAACCTCTCAGGCCAAAACATTTCTTCCTTGACAAAGAGCGCAGATCAGCAGTTGAACTTTCAGAGATTTCAGTGCCATTCTCAGGCAACTGAAAGATGTGTGAAACTAGTAACTGGGGCCAGTGCTGCAGTATGTGGCCCAGTTGCAAGAGAAGGACACATAAAGTCAAAGCATGCCTCTCTCAGGCTCATGCCATATTCTAGCACAAAATCAGACTTCAGATAGAATCAGACAGAAACCTGTGGTTTCACTGTAAAGCGCACATTGTGTAATTGATCCGGCGTGTACTGTGCTTTGCATATTGTGAGACATAACGAAGCTTGCCGCAGCACTACAGGGTCTATAAGTATGCAAGATGCAATAGAAATTGATTGTAATTCTTTTTACCTATTTACAAAAGCAGTTTTGGATAATTGTATTGTCTGTATTATTAAAATAAAACAGTTGTATGTAAATGAATAAGGCCTATATGCCAAAATGCATTAATTGCACAAAATACCCAAACTTCATTGTCTCTGGGGAGGCTCTTAATGTTCATTTAAAAATTCAAAATTTTCACAGAACAAATCACTGATACCTTGCACAACTTTCCCGCACTATTAGAATTTTGAATTCGAAAATTTTTAAAATTTCGTCCTTTTCACTCCACCCTAACGTACAGCCTTTATTGCAGTTGGAGTCACTGCAATCGTGCTGGTGGTGGCCGTTATTGTTGCTGTCATCTATATATATAGGACGTGTCACAAACGATGTAAGTGTTGCAATATTACCCACTTGTCGATTCCGTAGCATCTATCATATTAAAGTCCTTCCTCTGTGCCTCTGTTACCTTCAAGCGTTCTGATTGGTTGACTATTGGTAACCAAACGGTTTAGTCCAAGAAGCGTTTGACGAAGCGTACGTTTAATTGTTCTGTCAGATTCAAGCGTTCTGATTGGTTGACTACCAAATGGCTTAGTCGAAGAAACGTTTGTCGAAGCGTACGTTCAATTGTTCATTGCAGCGTCATAAGTGTACAACGTCGAGATGCGTTGGTGGGCGTAGCTTGAGGAAGTTGCGCAATTTTAATGTACACAACAAATACGTGTACAGCGTCACAAATGGTCACAGTTGCGTGATTTTAACAACGTACATAGACCTAATTATTACGTGGCGCAGAGCTTGGCTAGGTGGCGTATGTACATCATTGAAACGTTGTTCAGCATGAATTCAATGATTGGGTATTAGGTATAGGTATTGGATTAGTATTATCCTGCACTGCGAGCGAAGCGAGATTCCGAAAACAGATTCCGCCAAAAAATCAAACAACCAAACGAGGCCCAAAAAACCAGATTGGGTTGGAAAAACCCACACTGGCAACACTGCCCGTAGACGTGCGGCAATGACGCCGTATATTCCAGTAGCTGCTAACAATAGACGAGAAATGCAAATTCTCCACAATAGTATTATCCTGCATTGCGAGCGAAGGGAGCGAAGCGAGCATCGTTCTAGTGCATTTACAAAATTCTAACTTTAAAAACTCCGAAGAACTTATTATTGTGGAAGACGATAAGAGTAGATTTACTCATCTAAAGTAAATGAAGTCATTATCATAATAATCGCTTTAGGCTTATATTTACTAATGGCCTAATGACTATTGCCATGTTGATGTGCACCATTTATAGCGAACGAAAATGTGCTTGCGCATCGAGTCCGACCAAGCACCGCCGCCACTGATCAAGACTTCCGATATACAGGGTGTAAAAGTGAAAAGGGCACCCATTTATGATATTTAATATCTCAGCTGTGTGTATAGCGATTTCAATGCAATTTATAGGCCATATACCTGGGAATGTTTCTGATGCAACTGCCAAATTTCATGCTGATATCTTTAGTGTTTGCTGAAATATGGCCAAAAAACTAAAGAGACCCACATTTTGAAATTGACATTGGAATATA
Organism: Metaphire vulgaris; assembly: GCA_018105865.1. Lineage (NCBI taxonomy): Eukaryota > Metazoa > Annelida > Clitellata > Crassiclitellata > Megascolecidae > Metaphire > Metaphire vulgaris. Next base: position 1,489,407 of record CM030834.1, read on the forward strand.
ACGTCATAATAAAGTGATAAAAAATTAACAATTAATTTATTTATTTATTTGGCTCTGAAAAGGGCCGTTTTAAAGGGGGTTTCAGATGATTTGCTACGTGAGCAGATGCTCAAAATGCCCCCTCAGCCTTCACACATGCCGACAAGCACTTCTTCACTGACAGTATCGACTTCTTGATCTGGTTCTCAGGCAAACTCTCCCAGATATTCTTCAGCACCGTCTTCAACTCCGTGATGTTTTGTGGGTTTGGCTGATACTTTTGATATCTGTCGAGCATGATTCCCCAGACGTGGAAGTCAAGTGGATTGATATCTGGGGAGTTGGGTGGCCAGTCATCTTTCTTGATGAAATCTGGACAATGTTGCTACAGAAAATTCTGGGTCATGAGAGCAGAGTGGGCAGGTGTTCCGTCTTGCTGGAATATGAAATTTTCTCCAAGCAAATCCTGACAGTCCTGCAGCCAATCATAATGCTGCTGTGTTTATCTGTTGGCCGTAAGTAACCCCTGACCTTGTCTGGCGCAATGACAACGACGCAATTTTAGACTTTAAAAATGATACAAATTACTATGACGTTATCTTCTGTTTGTCAATTTTAAAATTTGGGTCTCTTTAGTTTTTTGGCCATATTTTAGCAAACTCTAAAGCTATCAGCATGAAATTTGGCAATTGCATCAGAAACATTCTCAGGTATATGACCTATAAACTTAATTGAAATCGCTATACACGCAGCCGAGATATTAATTATCATAAAGGGGTGCCCTTTTCACTTTTACACCTTGTAGAGACGTTGGATCCTCAACTCAGCATCCGCCGCACATGATGCCTTCGAACTCAGGTTTCGTTTCAAAAAATACTGTTAATTTCTTTAAATTAATAACAATCGGTATCTCAAGCTCCGAAAACCCGCACAACCCCCTTTCCTCCTCTCAGACCTCCCTCTCCGATCCTAGGGATCCACATCCTCTTCTCTCCTCGACCCATCCTTTTCTCCCAACCTCTCATCCCGCAACCAATCCCCATCTCACCCCACCGGCCTCAACCACGTTCCAGAACCCGCACAACCCCCCCCCCACTCCGAAAACCCGCACAACCTCCAATACCCTCCATCACAACTGCATCAAGGCTGAAATTATCACTGGCAGCCACAAAGAGGAGACGAAGTGTGCATCCGCCGTATTGACTTGGTTTCAAACAACGAGATTCTACCATTCAAACTGAAACGCCGTCAATTTCCAGTTTTGTTATATTTAGCGACAGTCGCGTATTCCCCCAAAATGTTGTTATTAATTAATTATTGAACTAAACATTTGACGACCGTGACCTTATGGGTGCCACTTTTCTCCTTAGAACCCCGTAAATACAGTACGCCACTCAGTAAACACAAGTGGCTTTCCTTTAAAACAATGAATTATAAGCAAAGTTCGATTACGTATGTTGTCATTTTTTACCTTCATTAAAAGTGTCTAGAGTTAAAATGTTGTCTTCCTTAATACACATTAAATTTATCTTCGACTGCTTAGTCTAACATAGAAATTTTGATTCATTTTGTATCTTTCGAACATTTTACAGATTTTATTATTAAAAAGACTGGGATTCCACTTATGATGCTGTGGCAAAACTGTTCACCAAGTTACAGACCCGTAGGAAGTGGGCGTGCAGAGGGTGCAGGTACACCTCTGAAAAAAATTAGGGGGTCACTGTACCCTTGGAAGATGAAGCTGTTCATATTGCTTATCAAGATTTTTGAAGACACGATAAAGGAAGGGCGATGACCTTTTTCTTGCTTCTCAGTGTTTTATGATAAATGATGATTTTTAGCTACGCCTCTGAAAAAAATGCACCCCCTGCTCAGTGGCGTAACCAGAGTCAAAATGTAACCCGGGCAACTGACCACGGGCTGTCCATAAATTACGCAAGCAATTTTTGGGCGAATTTTAACCCCTCCCCCTTATCAACAGTTGTCACACTTTTCAAACTCCTTCCTCTTTTGTTTACGTAATTTGTGAACAGTCAATCAAAAAAAATATTTAAAAAAAATTAACATGAGGATTTTAAACTGATCTCATTCCACGAGGCAACGCAAGTGCTCAACAGATGAATTTCAAAGAGTGAACCCGTAGGCCCCTTCCTTTGATCCGTTGCGTGCTGCCAACCAGGTACACCAAATGGTGCGCTTTTCTTGCTCTGGTAACGACAACAGAAGCAATACGCAGCATCCTGCTGGACAGCAGTAACTAACCATGAAGATTCTGCAATATAGTAACTTTGGAAACGACGTTTGACCAATTTCTTTGCTCCAAAATATTTCCATGTGTATGTGTGCAATTTAGGCTACACTGGGCTATCTAGTTCTCTGGAAATGTCCTCTGGGATCTTATTCAGAGGCTGAGACTGTTTATTCTGGTCATTTCTAGAGTAGCCTACGCAACGACACCGATATTTTAACTGTCTGGCAAATTACGACTAGCTGCAATCGACGAAGAAATAGTTTGGCATACTTCATCTGATGTTACTAAGCATGAGTCAGTTATGTTCAGGTCTTTAGAATTCTTGAGAAATCCAAACGCAGACAACTTTTACAATCCAGACGCTGTATCCGTGAAAATATGCCTTTCAAGAATCTGACTATACGCGAAATTGTGAGTAAAACAATACATTTACTCTTGGCGCGAACTTCGGAACTTGTAATAAGAGTCAACTCTTAAAGCAAACCCACCTGCTCTGATATTATACAGTACAAAGGAATTTTAGGAATGCTCTCTTAATGTCAATGTACCTTGTTGCCCGGTGCTGACCTTACCGTTTCCGACCAAATACACATGGAAATCGGAGTACCCTCTCGGGTCAAAAAGGTCAAATCTCAAAGCAGATGCGATTTGCTTCTATAAGGCGGGTCGACCCGACCCGACGAGGGTCTTTGGAGCGCAGAGGTCAAAGCCACTTTATCTGCCTGCTATCCCTGGTATCAGTCAGCCACGGCCAGAGCAACAATTATCACCTTACACTGTACCTAGCGTCCACTTCGGTAGAGGAAGATGCAGAGGGATTGAACATAGACTACTAGTTGTCCATGGATTGAATGGTCCATAGGGACAGGCGATTACCGCCATAACTGAAATTCGATATATCGCGTAGATACATATACATGCCAAACAATGACTGTAGTAATTACTGCACTTCTAGCTGATACTTGTCACCTGTGAAACACGTTTTCCAGACATTAGTTTTAGACTATTAGAATAGTATTGCAATATCTATCTATATATATATCTATGCAAGACGATTTATATAGCGCCGTAAACATGACGATGGTCAAAAACAAAAGCGCTTTACAGTCAACTGGATAAATTGTACAAGATCTTAAATAAGTACGTCTTAAGCATGCGAGCAAAGGTTCCAGCCGAGGTGGCCTTGGTCACGTCGTCCGGAAGCGCATTCCACAGGAGGGGGTTCCCGTGCGACACGGATCTCTTTCCGAGCTTCACTGTTTTCAACGGAGGAGGAACGTGCAGTAGGGACCGACTGCTGGACCGAAGCTGCAGGAGTCAGTCTGTCTGATCGCGTCTTCGGACCAGAGTCGACAAGTACTCCGGACAGGAGGTGTCGTGCAGAGCTCGGAATGTCAGCCAGCAGCGTTTGTATATAATTCGCTCGGGCACCTTGAGCCAGTGTAGTTTATCCCTTAATAATGGCATGACGTGTTTATGCCACCTGGCGCCAAAGATCAGACGAGCCGATGCATTCAGAACTGATTGCAACCGGTTCAGCTGGTACGCAGGAAGACCTAGGAGGATACTGTTTGAGTAATCCAGTCGCGATAGGATGAACGAGCGAACCAGATGGACAGTGGCCGGCGTCGAAATGTAACGGCGGATCTCACGGATGTGCCTCAGTTGGAGATAACACACCCGGATGATGTTGTTGAGGTGCCCAGCGAAGGAAAGCGAAGAGTCCAGCAGGACCCCAAGGAGGCGTGCTTCTGTCACCGGAACCACGGCCGCGTCACCGATCAGGAACGGAGTGCGACTGATCAAGTGACTCCTCCTCGGGGTGCTGAACCAGAGTAGCTCCGTCTTGCCCGGATTGAGAGCAAGGCGGTTAGTCGCAGTCCAGTTCATGATCGCCAGAATGCAGTCTTGTGCGCGCAGCCGCAGGTCGTCCGACTCTCCAGGTTTGCAGGAGGAGAAGACCTGGACGTCATCCGCATAGGCGTGTGAGGCCAGGCCGAAGGAATCGACAATTATTCCAACGTCCCCTACATAGAGGACGAACAGGAGCGGGCCAATGACTGAACCTTGGGGCACCCCGCATCGAACGGGACGCGGACTGGATCTGGAGCCTTTCCAGTTGACGACCTGTGATCTCCCTGCGAGGTAGTCGAAGATCCAGGACAGCGCTCGCCCATCGATCCCGTAGGATAATTCGAGCCGACGCACAAGGATGGCGTGATCGACGGTGTCGAAGGCTGCGGAAAGATCCAGGAGACCGAGCAGTGCCAAGTCCCCGTCGGCAATCGCTTCAACGATGTAGTCGAAAATCCTCAGAAGGGCCGTTTCGGTAGAGTGACCCGCCCGGTAGGCTGACTGATGTTTGGGCATAAGGCCATTACGTACCAGGTACGAGACCAGCTGCCCATTGACTCATCGCTCAAGCAGCTTGGATAGGAAAGCGAGGTTGGCGACAGGTCGGTAGCTGGCGACGTCGGACGGATCAAGGCCAGGCCGCTTGAGGTGCGGCCGGGTGACGGCGCATTTCCATATCTGTGGGAACTCACAGTTCTCAAAAGAGGTCGTCAGTAGGGTCGTCAGAAATGGGGCAAGTGTGTCGATGGCTTCCTTAAGAAGCCACATTGGCAAGGGATCCGACAAACACTGCTTATCGGGCGACGATTTCACCCACGCCGTGACGTCTACGATCGTTGGTAGGGAGAACGTCGAGAAGGAGGAGCCGGTGTGGAGATGGTAATCAGGGGGTCCCGCGTCGGCCGTTCTGTTCCGAATGTTCGTGGCCCTGCGATCTGTGTAGGAGTGAAAATCCTCGGCGGTGAATGAGGAAAGTTCTCGAGAGGACCTGTCGACCACTCCTAGCAGGTACCCGAGATGTCTCCATGTTTCTTTGATGTCAGAGCTGGAGTCGATTGTGTTCCGCCAATATCGGCGACCCTTGGTTCGCACCAGACATCTGCTCTCCTTGAGCGCCGCTCGCCAGGAAGACTGCGCTCCGAGTTCGGCCTCTGTCCCAATAGACTTCCGGTATGCTCGCTCCAGCCGTCGAGCCCGCCTCCGAGCCTGCCTGCACTCTCCATCATAAAAAGGTCGGTGCGGCCGGAATCGAACTGATAACTCGACAACCGGAGCGAGCTCGTCCAGTATATTGGTTATAACGGTCTGGTAGCAGGAAGCCAGGCTCGAGGCAGACTCGTTATGGTCGACCGACATGCAGAGAAGTGACGCCTTGAGCCGCTCGATAAATAGGTCTAGGCTGAAATACTTCCAAGTTCTACGGCGTGTCTTAGTGTACACGGGGCTGCGAGTGGTGACTGGTAGAGTCCAGTGAACGAGTTTGTGGTCGGACAGCCCAACGTCGGCCACGGCAACATCGCCCAGGGCGCTGTCTTCAGACGCGATCACAACGTCTAACAGGCCGCCGAGGTCGTGGGTCGGCTCTCTGACATACTGTTCCAGATTGAAGGCGTGAATCAACTGTTCGAGCCTCGTGCTCTCTGTATCTGTAGGGCGCTCCAGATGGATGTTCAAATCGCCGACTATCACTATTTCACAGTTAAATGTGGCCAGTGACTCCAGTAAGGCCGAGAAGTCGGTGAAAAACTGTTCCCGGACGCCAAGTGAACCAGGGCGATAAATAGCGACGACGATCAGCGGCGGACCAGGGCCGCTCGCAACACGACAGCAGAGGAACTCGAATGACGTCAGCTTCAGCTTCGTATCGACTTTGGCAATGATCGTTCCGGGTTTCGAGATGACGGCGAGACCGCCATGATTGATAAAATGTACATTATCCAGGTTGGCGCTCGGCGGCAGAGGTGACATGCGGGAGCGAGAGTTGGCGAAGAGATGGCCAAGTCTCCGCCGAGCGGCAGCCGGAAGGCGTACGCCCGTCGAGAATCGAAGGTGAAGCAGCTCCGCGGCTGTGTAGGAATATGCCGCCCTCGAAGTGTCAGCGCACTCCGTCGGCGACGCAATAGGCAGCATCGAAGACGCGTGTCCCTCTGTCGAATGCGACGCCCAGCGATGGCGGCCGGGAACCGCCCACTGCAGGTAAGTTGACAGTCGGAGGCCGAGATGGAGTGACGATCCAGAACGCAGTTAGGTCCCGCAGATGCACGACGCAACTGAGAAGAGAACCGCTTCCAAAAACTTCCGCAAAGAATGCAAAAGACGCACAAAAGTCGCTTAACAGGCAGGTCGCAAAACACCTGCAGGCCGCTGATACAGCGCCTCCTAGCGAACCTCCTCCTAGCAATAACATTAACGTACATGGCAGTGCAAAAATAAGTTTATCCAAATACTAAAAGCATAATTTTAAAAAAAATTCAACCCGGTGTAGCATATTATAATGACTCCCATATAATAATAACTCCCCCCTCATTATTATATATATAATAAAGACTCCCCCCTCATTATTATATATATAATAATAACTCTCTGTATATTATAATAACTCCCAGAAGAAGTAGGCCTAAAAATTGAAAAATAACCCTAATTTATAAAAATGTCTCTAAAATGGTTATACGAAATTATAACCCCATTTCCAATCTCCCAGTTTTCCTAAAATTCCTGAAAGGGCAATGCTTACCTGAATGTTAAATTACTTAGATGCATTTAATATGCTATCCACTGATCAATATGGTTTCAGCCCTATTTCTCCACTTAAATGCCAATAATGAATTTAATTGATACCAAAACAACAAATTTTTAATCCCACAAACACACTATTGGAACAATCCTCGATATAAAAAAAGCTTTTGGTGTTCTAGACCATGGTATCTTAGCTGGTTTCTGAAAAACTAAGGGAGTTATTATAATATAGAGAGAGTTATTATTATATATATAATAATGAAGGGGGAGTCATTATTATATATATAATAATGAGGGGGGAGTTATTATTATATGGGAGTCATTATAATATACTATACCGGGCAGAAATGTTTCAACCCGGGCAGAAAGCAAAGTAACCCGGGCATTGCCCGTAATTGCCCGGGCGTGGTTACGCCACTGCCCCTGCTAAAAATTCGTTCCGACGTGCCTGTCAGCTTATCAAGCCCAAAAGACCAGTTGTCAAACGCAGGCCTATATATGGCGTGAACAAATGTCATCAGCTGCCAGGCCTTATATGTCGGTCTACTTTAGCGCTCGGATACAGAGTAGATGGGTCGTGTCATTTCGTCCATTATGTCTCAGTGATTAAGTGACTTTGAGACTAAGAAATGACGTCTATGCAGTGATCTGTCTGGATCGAATGGTCAGTCAGATTAAGTTCCTCGTATGTCTGACTCATTCAACGATTCTCTCCTCTTCGTCAATCGATTCATGACGCAAATAAGCTGCAATACAATACTAATGCATGTAGAGGAAAAATCAATTAATCAAAAGGCCCTAGACAGTATTTTTAAAACATAATAGATTTTAATAAACTGTGGATTTAATTTAGTAACGAAATACTGTATGCATCTCTGAAAAGCAATAAAACATCAGGAATAAACTTAATATCATTATAAATCTTGAAGGGAGGTGTAGAAACCATACAGAAACCATTCTACCAGTCAGTAAATAGAATACAGAAGGAGAGAATTCCGAAAGACTTGTGTAAAGAAATAATTGTCTCTACATAGGCCTATAGCGCTAAAAGAGATGAAACAGAAGGTAGCAATAATTACTTGTGGCCTATTAGGTCTATTGAGAAATAGTCTTACTAAGGCAAAGTACACGCTAAAATATTAACACCTGCTACATAGTCAAGTTAAAAGATGATGCAGTAAGCGAAGAACAAGCATGGTTTAGACCGGGAAGTAACACAATAGACCGGTTATTTACAATAAGACAAATTATGTAGAGATAGCTCGAAACATAAAGACCATGCTACGTGAACTCAATTGACCATAAACAAGCATTCGAATCAGTCTGGCAGAAAACCTTTTGGCAAACATTGAGATATGTCGGAATAGAAGGAAAACACGTTCAAATTGTACAAGCATGCCGAATAAGAGGAGACCGAGAGAAGTGGAATGGTTGCCGCCAATGCAGACAGCGAGTGTAGATGATTACAGTAGGCTATATGACGATTATGACGATGCATCGCTTTCTAGCTTCAAAGTGATAACATACACACTATATATATATATATATATTATATATATAATTATATTTATAGTGCAATGTACACTGTGAGCCATAAAAATTTAAACCCTTAGGCCTATTATTTTGGCAATAACGTTGTCAAATTTTGACTGAGCTTGATAAAACTCGGTATCATTGTATATGAGAGAATTTTCTTGTGCACAGAATGTTCACCACATGCATTATACATTATTTGTATTAACTGTATTCTGCGAAGCAAAACACAACGTCATTATGCATCTACATCGTATGATCTTGTAATTAACTGCGTTCAGATCTGTTGCTAAATGAATGCCATTTAAGTACATAATTGATTTTTATTGACTGTTCATCATTTTTTCTGCAGATCCTTGTCTGAAGAAGAAGAAGAAGAACTTGTGCAAAATTTGGCTTTAATTTGAAATTTAGAAGCAAAGTAATCGAAGCCAAAATATGCTAAAGAAACTGCCAAAGCCGTTTCGAGCCGGAGCAAAATTTGCGAAGTTAACATTTTAAAGCACAGTTGATCCAATGTAATGTCATTTACTCAAAGGCCGATCAAATCAAACTTAGTTGACGTCACATAAATAGATGTGGACCTATCTTACCTGCTGTATTAATTCCTGACGATGCCTCGTAAATGTCATTTTCGAAAACGACAACATCGTTGACTGCTCCCGTTTTGTTCTGCTGCTCCTTGTGTTCTGAAGAACAAGAACGTGTGCCAAATTTATTTTTAATTTGAAACTGACAAGCAGGTTAATCCGATCCAAAAGAATGCTGAACAGATTGCCAAAGCCGTTTAGAGCTGGAGCAAAATTCGTGACGTCAATATTTCAAAGCACAATAATAATTCTATTAAAGTCATTTATGCCAAAGCCGGTCAACTCAAACTTAATCGCATTGGAGTAGCCACGGGGGTCACGGTGGTCACGGGCCAGGGTCCACGGGGTCCACGTGGGCCACAGGGGTCACGGGCGGGGGCCGGGCCCATATTCTGGTTGGGACCGGTGTAGCATATTATAATGACTCCCATATAATAATAACTCCCCCCTCATTATTATATATATAATAAAGACTCCCCCCTCATTATTATATATATAATAATAACTCTCTGTATATTATAATAACTCCCAGAAGAAGTAGGCCTAAAAATTGAAAAATAACCCTAATTTATAAAAATGTCTCTAAAATGGTTATACGAAATTATAACCCCATTTCCAATCTCCCAGTTTTCCTAAAATTCCTGAAAGGGCAATGCTTACCTGAATGTTAAATTACTTAGATGCATTTAATATGCTATCCACTGATCAATATGGTTTCAGCCCTATTTCTCCACTTAAATGCCAATAATGAATTTAATTGATACCAAAACAACAAATTTTTAATCCCACAAACACACTATTGGAACAATCCTCGATATAAAAAAAGCTTTTGGTGTTCTAGACCATGGTATCTTAGCTGGTTTCTGAAAAACTAAGGGAGTTATTATAATATAGAGAGAGTTATTATTATATATATAATAATGAAGGGGGAGTCATTATTATATATATAATAATGAGGGGGGAGTTATTATTATATGGGAGTCATTATAATATACTATACCGGTCATGGGATTTGCGGACAACCGTTGAAAAATTTGATTGGGTAGGGAACCAGAATAGGGGCCCTGTCCCGGCCCTGCACCCGGTCCGTGGACCCCGTAGCCCCGTGGAATTCTTCTTGTTGCTTTATACGACAAGCTGGTAACCGCCATCAGTCAACAGAAAATAACCTGTCTCTGTCTGCTCGATATCTCAGCTGCATTCGATACCATTGATCACGATTCTGGTAAAACGCCTATCGGCATGCCATGGTATTTCAAAAACAGATTTATCTTGGTTTCTCTATCACACAGTATCTGTCATCTCGATCCTATTCAGTTAAGGTAGCTGGTATCTCGTCTCAACCACTTCCATCACCCTATACGGTGTTCATCAGCATTCAGTTCTTTGACCTCTCCTCTTCATCCTTTATACCACTCCTCTTAGCACTCTTCTCAACTCATATTCAATTGATCGCCATCTCTACGCCGATGACACGCAGCTTTTCATGTTATTCTCTTCAAATCAATACCAAGAATCCATCGAACGCTTGCTCACTGTATTCACTTCTCTGTTTCAACATGGATGCCATCGAATTTACTCTGCCTAAATTCTTCAAAGTCAGAGTTTATTCTTATCGGACTAACCACACAAATCGCCAAGTTCTCAGACACAATAATTAAATTCAACGAGGGATCATCACCTGACTTCTCGTTCAAAACTAATTCCCCAGAAATCTCGGTGTGATATTTGATTCAGAACTCTCATTTTCAACACACATAATATCTAACCTCAGTCGCTCATGTTTCACATACATACGGGACTTACGTTCATTTACGTCCATTCATGCAATGCTATTTCTTCGGGACAAACTTCATTGGCTTAAAGCATGAGAACGCATTGCTGCTTTATACCTGGTGCACGCTAGCATGGCAAAAGTCATTAGACCTTTAGTAAATATAGATCTAAAGCGGGTAATATGATAATGGCTTTATTCATTTCTTTACTGCGGCGAAAGCCTGGAATCGCCTCCCCATAAGCGTTCAAACATCACCTTCTCTGGAAATATTTAAGAAGCGACTGAAGACTTGGCTGTTCGAGATCAGCTATTCTGTTAAATCCTGACCTATATTCTTTATTAACTACGTAATGTGTTCAAGCAGTCCTCCCAGAACAATTTACCACATAAATCTTAACTTTCAATAATAATAATATTGATTATAATAATTTTAGATGAGTAAATCTAACCTTATCGTCTTCCAAAAAGTTAAGTTCTTCAGACTTTTGAAAGTTAGAATTTTGTAAATGCATTATACAGAATCAGCAATTGGATAATACTACAACACTTACTTCGTTTTTGACCAGTCGTATATAAACAGATGAGAATCAAAACCTCCACCACCAAGAAGACTGCAAAGACTATAATTGCAATTAAGGATGGAGGCATTGTCGTCTGATATGCAGTCGATATTGAATCTATTGAATAGAAGAAAAAATACATTTTAGAAGTTAGTGCTTGATTTCGCGTAAATACACATAATTCTCAACTCTTCTCTTTTTGAACAAATGAATCTTTGTGATACAGTTCACAGAAAATGCGGTAAATTGCAAGACTCTTTGAGAGAAATTGGTATTTTTCTGTGAAAGGCATGACATGACCCTTTTAAGTTTATACGGTTTGTTACTTCAGATTACTCGACATCAGGCGCTCCTTTAGGACATGTAAAAACTAAATACTAAATAACATAAGAAAAAATTTTTGTCCCTCAAAATCAGGGGGGCAAATGCCCCTCTGCCTCCCAAATGACGTCCCTGTTTGAAACCAAGATTTGTTGCAGTTTGAGCAGGGGATATTGTGTTTTCTGGAGTCAGAACTGGCTGGAGATTGTCAATTTTTTTACCTGTTTTGGCATACCTATTAAGAGGAATTCTGTTTTGGATGGATTCAGAGCAGGGAGGTTAGACGACATCCATGAAGAAATAGACGAGAATGCTCATTCAAGCATAGTAATTGATGTGTCAACTAAGGATGGAAAAAAGGAAAGGAATAACTGACTGTCGTCGGCATAGAGTTGGTGATTTAAGTTGAAGGAATTGATTAAAGAGGCTAGTGGTGTATATGAAAATAATAAATAATAATATGAAAATGTCGCCTTATATTTACCCCAATTGAGGCTAAAGTTAGATATCATCGATAGCAGTGGACTCCCTCCAGTGGAAGATTTATTCCAGACTTTCAATTCACACGTAAATCTTTGCTCTTCTTTTGGGTCGGCGACGACTTTATACTGGATCCCGTGATGACCTGTAGCGTTGCCTATCAAAGACAGATTTTTTGCCTCTGAGACTTGAGTGCCATTTGTATCGAATATGGTAAGGTTAATGAAAGCAGATGAAGTGGATCCATTGAACGACACTGAACAATTTAAATCTACCAGTGCTCCTGGTGTCAGAGGCTTATCTCCATTCCGAACAAAGGACAGTTTTTCTGTTGAAAAATAGAAAATCCACCAATGCAATCATTGCTAATTACAGATATTTTGCATTCATACATCGTTCTCCGGATTTGAATATTAATTAATATGTTCGTCTAAGGAAAAACTTGGGCCTAAACATAAATGCGACCTCATTTCAATTTAATAATACGCCAAAACGTACAAGTAAATAATTTTGTGACATGTTTGCATTACTCTAATGAAATCAAATGCTTTTCAATTCTCAGGCGATCTTTCTTTCTTTGTGAGTATACTGACGATGATGAGTTTTCTATTTCAATCAATTTTTACCTAAAACGGTGAAATTTGCAGTTCCCAGCGTCGATGTTGAAGCAACACAGCTGCAGAAATACTGTCCTCCGTGTGTCAAGTGAGTTTCGTTTATCTGGATAATGACATTACTATGAAGGTCATCCAAATGGGATAGAAAGTAACCTTCAGCAAGGTACTGCCTTTTGATTATTTGACCTCCAGGGCCATGTGATGGAGGTCGAATTATGACAGTTCCAGATGCCGCGTCGCTTCCCAGTTTGATAAATGCAATCGAACCCGACCGTTGATTATTTGGTCTTGCGTTGCAATTGAACGAACTGAGATCGCCAACAATCGCTACAGATTCACTCGGCGAGATAACGCAACTGGAAATTGCTAAAATTCGAAAAATCTTCAGAACAGTTGCGATTTATGATAAAAGAACCAAAGCAATAAAACTCAAATGCATTCGTACACAAATTAGGTCCCAAATAACCTTCAGAAGAAACTTTTTCTTTTTGATTTTTCAATTATTCAGTGAATTTAATCAAACACCGACAAACTACATGACTTTTATTGTCAGTGTCCATAGTTCTCCATTTCTATTTTCTTTATCTTCTGTATACGAGTATCGTAATATAATTGTAAAAGAATATCAGACATGATAGAGGCAGCTTAAGACGTTATCTGCGTTTGACTCATTGATCATTTGAAATCAATGATTAAGCATGTAATAGCAAATAAAATAGCTTATATTATTAACAAGAACACATTGGCTTTAACTGGTACAAAATAATATAGCATTCAAGATTACCTTGCTGGGATTAGGATTATCTTATGTTTTTTATTTAAGCTAGCTTTTAACCCATCATAAATGACGGTGGAGAGTGGCTATCTCCTTCCCCGATTTTTTTGCAAAGTTCGCATTATTACATATAAAAAATTTAAATCCTAAACTGTAAAGTGAATGCATAGATTATCATTTAAAATTTGTCCTATGTGCTCACTGGGTGGTCATGTTCCCCTCCCCCACCACAGGGGCTACACACAATAACGCCCTTCGATTTCTGGAATTAACTGGACTCTGATAATATAGCATTATATATATATATAATTATATATATAGTTTACCCTGCTGCCATTAGGACTATTTTATATTTTTTACTTAAATATATTTATATGATCACGCCTCGAACCTTCTATGAGAAGCAGAAATGAAATGAAGACTTTAGACGGTGTAATCGATACACGCCCATCTGGCACGGTGCTTGTGATAAAGAACATGTGTGAGTTTCTCATGACTGACTTTCCAAATCTTTTCAGGCTGACTGAAAGTGACTTTGCTTCTGAAGCAAATCTAGTTATATCTGAAACTCATATAACAGAAATGTGGATGTTATTTCGCACGCATGTATCTATACAGTAATAGCCAAAGAAAATATACAGATTTTCATAGTGGTTTGCCCAACACATCTAATGAAATTATTTTTAAATGTTCAAATGTGAAACGTGCTTGCAAGACAGAAGCCGAATGTTATATAGATTCAGACGAAATGCAAAACAAGATCGAAGCTTAGAGCAAAATATTCAAATTTGATCGACTTACTGGTTAAATTGCGACAGTAAAAACGCACAGCCACTGTCCTATTATCGAATAAAACAATAATCGAATGCGAAAGTGTTCTAGGAGAATTGAATTATTAGACGTTCAGAGGCGGCTCGTGGGATAGGCAAACTAGGCGGCTGTCTAGGGCGGCAAATGTCAAGGGGGCGGCAAAACGACGTCGCTAAAAATAGAGACGTCACTTTGCAGCCCCTTTGATCTTGTGTTATTGCCAACTTAGTCAGAAGATGGATCGGCTCTGGTTAGAGTTAGGTTAGGTTCATTCGACCAATCAGCGCTTTAATTAGAATGCGGGCAACCCGCATACTACCCACTGCCCTATTTAAATGATCTATCATGAAGCTTAAATTATTCGTTGAACATGTTGTGAGATGTGAGTCATGTGATGTTACGAAGGAGGATTACTAATTCACTAAGCAGCTAAAACAAATAACTGTTTCTTTAGATAGGCCTATACAGTGTTAAATAAAATGTTGCTAATAAAGGAAATCTGTGTAGCCGTGTTTAAGCAATGGAATAATCTGAGTTAGACCCTATATATATATATATATATACATATATATATATATCAGAGATGGGCACAATTAGACAAAAATCTAATCAATTACAATTAGAATTAGTTGCTGCTAGCATCTAATTGATTAGCATTAGAATTAGTTCTACACTTTGTTCAATTCATTAGAATTAGCATTAGCTGCTGTCTAATCGATTAGAATTACAATTAGATTGTCGATGTTCGTGATACAGTTGACACACCACGCAAAAAACAGTTTTAAAATACTAATTTAATATCTGCAGTAATTGCATGCAGTTGCAAATGGTTGGAAATGGCTGGCATTTCCAGTTGTCAACAGCAATCACACAAAACACTTAATCTATAAGCTCTAAGTTTTTATTTGCTAATGCTACCATGTTCATCTCAGCGTTATACTATGAGCATGCGTTTCAACATTATTCTCAGGTTGCCTCGGATAGCTAATTGTCATGTAATTAAAACATAATTAGGATTAGCAGGTATATTCTAATTGATTAGAATTACGATTAGCCGATAAAATTTGCCAATTGATTATAATTAGAATTAGCTGGTCACCTAATCGATTAGCTAATCAATTACTTCTTAATTGATTAATTACCCATCTCTGATATATAGGCCCCTATATATAATATGTATAAATATATACATATTTTAAATAGGGGTCAGAGGCGGCCATGGACCTGCTTGCCTAGGGCGCCAGAAACTCACGAGCCGGCCTTGTAGACGTTGCTTGTAATAATAGTGGCTTTCTCGAAGGCTAATGATTCCTAAGCCACTTAATATCGCACTATTATTATAATGCTGGGTAACATTTTTAAAATAAAAGTCATGCTACAAAAATAAAATTAGTAATTTCTGATTAATCTTTATGTCTTGAACACGAATATGACATTAAAAATGCAATGTAAGGTCTAGTTTTGTTTTAATCTGCAAAATATTTCTTATAACAAATAATGCATGGCAATAGTAATGTGCCTATACAACGGAGAAGGATATTTGTTGTGACTTGATATTTGTGATATTTGGTGCGACTTGATAAACTCCAGATGGTTCTTCGTTCGGCAGCCAGGGTGATTGCTGGTGTCACAAGACGTGATCACATTAGTGATTATATTATGATGTCTGTTCTACACTGGCTGCCTTATCCTGCTCGAGTTGAGTTTCGTGTGTTGAGAGCGGCTGCACTCTCTCTTTATGGTGCCACTCCATCTGACCTTTCACAGCTACTCCATCCTCTTAGCTCTATCCATGGTCGGCCATGTCTTCGGTTCACAACCGATGGTTTTATCAGTGTGCCCCAAACACGAATCTCCGTGCAATCAATACAAAATGCACTTGCTCGTGCTGTTACTAAGTCACCTAAATTCTCCCATATTTCACCCATACTAAAATCATTACATTGGCTTAATTGATTCAAGTAGTCGTGTGCAAAATTTTTAAAACATGTGAGTATATCAGAATCCTGAGGGGTTTTGATAGTATGCATGCTATTGTAGAAAAGCGACAAGCATCCTTTGTTAATAGATATGAGAAGAAGCCACTGTACTTTGCTCAGTGCATTACTAGAATTTGTCTGAGGGCAGAGGCTTACTGTGTAAAGTTTGTGCTTAGTTTATTTGTTTATTATTAGGTTTATTTTATTATTTTTTTATTATTTAGTTTTGTTCAGTTGATTTGTGTTTTCCTTGGTTGTGTACTACTGGTTGCGTACTACTTTTTTTCTATGCTGTGCTTGTCACGAATAAAGATGATTAAAATAACTGAACGTATCCAATATAAGATAATAACACTTACATATAGCTCACTTCAGTCATCGAAACCTGCCTACCTTAGATCACTATTAACCCCTCAGTCTCCTCGACCCACACGTTCATCATCTTACCTCACTCTGTCACGCCCACTCAATCAGTCATCCCTGAAAATTTGCAACCGTGCCTTCTCATACGCCGCACCTGAACTTTGGAACTCGATCCCAGCTTCCCTCCGCACACTTGGACACTTTCAAACAATAAAATCTGAATCCTCATTTCCTATAATTCCTGCATTATCTCCTCAAGTCTTCAGGTCTAAGCTTAAATCCTTCCTTTTTCTAAAATCATATCCTCCATAGCTGTAACAACCTAGCCTCAATGCCCTTTGGATGTTGACTATTGCCTGGCTGATAATATGCCTTCCCCATAGCTATTTTATGAGAGGCTGAGCGCCTAAGAATAAGCAGCCACTGTTGTGCTGCTTTTCAAGGCGCTATAGAAATCCAAGAGATTTTACTTTACTTACTTTACTTTACTTACTTACTCCTTGTTCCTGAAGCGAGGTTTTGAATCAGTTGGTCCTATCCTTTGGAATGCTCTTGACGCTAGTATGCGTAGCTTAGCAACTCCTAATTCTATGGCCCTCTTTTTGAAACAACTTAAAACTTATCTCTCTGTCAATATACAGTAATTTGCTGTGGGAGCGCTTCTGAGTGATTCTTCAGAAGAGGCGCTAGACAACAAATATTTTGTTACATTACATTACATTTGATAAGCACTTCTCCGTTACGAGTAGATCAGAGCGACTCGCTTTGCTGAGTGTTATACCGTTTAATGGGCGAACTACTCAAACTACAGTTGAAAACAAATTATAGTTTAAAGTCTTAGTAGGGTCGTTTCATTAGGATCCGTGACCAATGAAATAGTCTACAGACGACTCTATTATAACCGTAACATTGTTACTGCCTACATTATCGCTTCGATGTTCAAAGAACAGTGGTGACTGAAATTGACTAGCAACTACTAACTACTCTAACTCCGACTGATCCAGATTGATCCCAACTGATCCCAGTATCTCTTAATTCCTATTATATCTGAAAGTCGTACCTTCTGTATATCAGTGTCTATGTCCACTGTCCATATCCATCTATCTGTCTGTATCTGCCAGTCGACAACCGACATTCCAGTACTTAGGTCTGATTATAATTATTCGTCAGCGAATTACCGTCTGGTGAAACACTCGCTGCTCCAGCATGTCTGCCTGTCTGCCTGTCTCTCTGTCTGTCTAGCTTTGAAGCTAATTCATAGGCCTATAGTAATTCCTGAAAGGGTTTGATGTTTCCCTTTTGGATACAGAGCGGACAATCACTGCATTGCTGGATCTCTTTCGAACCGATGCTGTCGACTTTCTTCAACAGGCGTTCAAGGCGTTTCTCCTCTACTCCACATCTTGCGGTGACTCTACGTCATTTTAGCGAAGGTAAAGCCGTTGAATTTTTTTAAAGATAAATTTGTCTAGTGAAAAGTTGTGACCATTACATCGAAGTACCACCACGCTGCACATACGCAGAGCCACAAAGAGCCATTCACTATTGCCGGGTAGGCGTTAAAATAATCTTATTCTGGAATCTGAATGCAGGAATTAGGATCAGTCAATGATTTCGATGTTTTTATTCGCTCCTAAGTTTTCATAACGTAGAGTCTGGTCCTGATAATCCTGGTTTGATAAGGTTCTCTGTCTTTCGTTCATGGTAGCATAGTGAGACTGAGCTACAGAATCTGTCACCAACAATTCACTGAATCGTAGAGAATTTGAATTCTAAGCTTGCAGCGGACCTAATGAGGATAAATTAATTATAAGTGGTGTTCCAGCAACTATTGGCTGTCTGACAGATAGATACAACCCATAAGTCTGGTCCTAATGCTGGCAGCTTTCAAGTGGCGTACCTTGGGTTCTTGGCCCCGGAGGTGATGTCATAGGTGCCGCTCACAAATCTAGGGCGCCGCCCTTCCATCCTAGGTGCAGCATTTCAACCACAGGTGCTGCCCCCAAATCATAAAATTTCGCCGTTCTGATTTGTTCTTTACCATAAGACTGATAAAAGTTCTTAATAAAATAATAAATGAATAAAATGACGGCAACTCTATTAGCTTTGGTTCGCGTTCATTTTCTATTTACTGGTAATGTCAATTCAATATTTGATCGTATAATCGTATATTTATACCTGGTACAGCACAAGTAAATATGCATAGCTGTATGAATCGCGCCCCTTCTTGTGTCACCCGGGGCGGACCGCCCTCTCCGTCCCTCTGTACGCCACTACAGAATCGAAATTGAAATGTTACCGCGATAGAATTATGAGTTACCTACATTTGTGCAAACTCTTTAAATACAAAAAAGTTCTCTGGCGTTTCGCTTAGTGTTGAGGCAATTTAAATTCGTTTGTTGGTAGTAGCAGTACCGTATGTTAATAGAAGCCGACCTTCAGAAACGCCTCCAGAATCCAAACACTTATCACTCCAACGCACAGCTCCTTCGACCTTTGACACTGCGAATCTGGACGCGAAAGCACTTTACGGCGTTGTATTTCACCCATTAAGCATTGCCTATGCCTTTCAATCCTACAAATGAAATGCTTAAATCATTGTAGAAAAGTGAAAGAGAGAGAAAATGATTTGACGTTTTATTTACTTGTTTTATCTAATTTTCGTTTCTAAAATTGTCGCCTGTCGTATAAACTATGGCTAGAGCAGTCCTTCGCAACCATAGATTTATTATAATACACTAGATGCCGTCTATCTATGGCAAAGTCAGGCCAACGTTGAAGCCAGTTTGCATGGATGGTGTGTCAAGAAATGTTTACCCCGCAGATATCTTGAAGACCTCATAATTCTTTAGCGCTATCATATTTATTTGAGGGCAG
Source organism: Metaphire vulgaris (assembly GCA_018105865.1). Lineage (NCBI taxonomy): Eukaryota > Metazoa > Annelida > Clitellata > Crassiclitellata > Megascolecidae > Metaphire > Metaphire vulgaris. The sequence goes on from CM030834.1 coordinate 1,508,909, forward strand.
CGCCTACTTAGATATGGACGACGTCACCGCTTTAATATGGTGTACCATAGTTGCTTTAAATGTGTTCCGTTTGATCTTTGACTCATCTTTTCCACAATTCTTATTCGTGCCAATTGATTTCCGAATATAAATACTATAATCGTATCGTAAAAGTAGATTTTTAGGTCGATTATTAGTTGAGTTTGAAGCCGTTTTGTGCAGTGCTGATTTATACGACTATAAGCCTATGTTACTATGTAATTTTCGAAGGCTCATTTGCGGCAGCGACTGCGCATTGCGCAATGTCGCCGCATTTCGCATAAATCGGACGATCAATTTATTCTAAACACAATATTTAAACAACTGGTCCACATTAAATAAGTTAAACGGCTAAACGATATCCATACCAACAGTGTACCAAAATTTTCAAGATTTCTGCAGGGTAAACATTTCTTGACACACCATCCATGCAAACTGGCCTCACTTTCTGATACCATAGACTCTGTCTTGTGATATTAAAGTCTATGTTCGCAACCATTTTCTACTCAAGGCGCACTAGCCAGAAATCAAACAGTAAGCGGCACACCGGATATAACATGCACTATACATTTATATTGATTAATGTACTAACAGCTCATAGCCAACTTACGCCTCACTCGGCCTGCTGACCTACTAACTAAAGTTCTACAAAAGTACAAGTTTTCGTGGAAGCATGTAACACTAATAACGACTCGTTATTAGTGTTGCATGTTAAATGCATAGGGGCCCGGCGGGTTGGAGGGAGCCCGGGCCGATGATGAATATGTAAAATTAACAGTAACGACACAAAAAAGTAGGTCGCCATGTGATATGCACAGGGGCCCGACGAATAAAAGGGTGACCTGGGCGCCTAGGACATCGTAAACACCGTGAAAAACGACAAGTAAAAAAAGTCATCACTAATTTTCGATAGTTGCTCTAGCGCTAAGCGTTTGCCAGTCCGTGCGTTTCGTAAAAATAGAAATCGACGACAGGCAAAAAAGGGTCGTCAGGAAATGTTAAGACTTAAGACTTGCCAGGAGGGGCCCGTCGGCCCTTCTGCACAGGGGCCCGGAATAAACTGATCGCAACTGTACGTTTTTGTCTTAATTTCTATTTGGCATTTTCAAAGCACACTTAGCCCATAATATCCACCTCCTGTGTTAAAAAATATGCCAGTCGCCAAGGGCATGAACCATAATTATTGGTTGGCTCATTATGAGGAAATTCTGCCTCATGGACTGAGTTGTAATGAAACTGAGTTTTTATGTCTGCATTGTTACAGGTGGAAATGTTTACAAATGATTGCTTATTTTTCTCTGCAATTTTCGCCACTTGCAGTCAAATTCAATCGTTTTCTGTTTCCGTTTGTCTAAATGTCTTCGTTTCTGTGCCTTTAGAGCAGTGGTTCTTAACCTTTTTATGAGTAAGTACCCCTAAAACAAGTGTGAGAGAGCGAAGTACCCCTGCCGAAGTATCGTATATGCTATATATATATAGCGACAAAAAGTTTATGTTCAAAAAATATACTGAAAAAATAATAAGCTGCAACATATATCTATCACATGTTTATGCACATGCCAAAAAGTAAAATTTCTAATTTAGTACAAAAGTTGCTACATTACCTGTACAGCGTACGGAGCAAGTCGCATCTTAATACGCATTTCTATACAAATAATTGTTATGCCCGTCTTAATGACAGCGCTGTTGTTATTTGCTGTCTACAAGTACTGAAAACTGTGGTTGCGTTTTGGATAGTACCACGCGCATATCGTCACTGGCACTAAGTCTGTTTCTATACTGGCAGTCTTCGAATTGAGTAATGCTGAAAATCTAGACTCACAGAGGTAAGTCGTCGCAAACGGAACAAGTATTGCCGTGTCTCTGCGCGTCAGCAGAGCATACGCTGCAACAGATGAACACCAAAATTCCTCAAGACTTTTGGTATCAAAATCTTCACGCATCATTTGCTTCGTTCTCATGTCAGTCAGGTCGTCTTTAGCTGAGTCGCTGTCATCTATGCTATCAAGATCCACAGTAAAAGGATTTCGAATCCAGGAGTCAGATTTCATGCCTTCGGATTTAAAATAGCCATCAAACGCCGTCTCAAGGGTTTCCAGATGGATACAAATATCTTGCTTCAAAGCCGTTGGCATGGCAACATTCATATTGTCGTTACTTGGATGAAGAAGCAGTTTCTCAAGATTTAAGAAATAGCGTAATTATATTTCTGAATCCTTTTCCAAAGCCGCAAAAGAGCGACAAACGACTGACTTATTTTCACTTGCATCTATGATAGTGACATCGCGGCCTTGTAGTGACAAATTGACGCTGTAGAAATATGTCCGCACATAAACCCCGATGCTACGGGCTACCACTAATGACGAAAGCGTATCTGCCAGTGTACCTCCCGCTTAGGCCTACCATGATCCTAATGACTTACCTAATGACTAAAGGTCATGATCTTTAGTCATTGGTCATTGCCACAAGTGCAGCATCAAATACACCTCTGACACTATGAACTCCAATTCACTAGAGCAGGGGCGCCCATCCCCTGGCTGCTGGAAGCAGCTTCCCCCCCTTCCCTGTCGTCCCCTTTCCACCCCTAAACGGGAGTGCGGGGTATAACCTGAGAAAATTGCTTGAAATAAAGATGCTTATAGGCGAGTTTCAGTGCATTTTGGACATAAAATCACACACTTTGGTGCACCAGATTAGGTTTCATGCCAATAACTTCTACTTCTTAATTTCTGGAAAATTCCAACAGCCACAAAGCACTACTGAATGTAAGTTGAAACTAAAGAGGGATATTGCAGTAGGCTAATTGCACTGGTAAACTATTCAAAATTTCCTGCAAATTATCTATTGACAATATGACCACATCCAAATATGAATAAAATAACATGTTACTTAATTTATATTATTTATTTAAAAATTAGATTTCTCCAACAACCACACCTATATTATTTTACATAGAATCAATACAGCTGCAACAACTGCAAAATGGGTAACTAGACTTAAGGCAGCTGACTGAAACAAGCAAATGATTAACAGCATCTAAAATGCACAGTTTCACAGGCTAGTTCAATGAAACACCAGCAGAAAAGAAACAATAACAATGAAAATGAGCAAGTCTCATAACTGACAATAAAATTTGGCATTACCTAACGAAGAAGCTGTGCTCGCAGAGTGGGACTAGCACAAGCAACACGAGAAATTATGTCATCATCTTTCAGCTGTAGAAGTAAGTCCTTTTCTGATGATATTATCATGAGGGCTGACAAATAATCATCTGACATCGACGATCGCAGTCTATTTTTGATGATTTTCAGTTTACTTAAAGCCCTTTCAGCTGAGGCACTGGAAACTGCAAGGCAAGCAAAGATGCTGTACAGCATGTGCAAATTTGGGAAGCCAGATAATTCAGAAAGCAACTGCAATGGTTTCATAAATGAATATCGCTGCCACTGCCATGCATGGTTGAGTTTCATATCATTTCCTGCCGGGAGAAAGTCATTGTTGTTGTCAATGTCAGACTCGCCATCAACATCAACATCTTCTTCAGGATGTTCTTCCTCATTATCAGAACGTCCTTGTCCTAGAAGCAGATCATTACAGCCTTCCTGTGAGAGATCACCAATACTAGTGGCAGGGCTAGTTTGAGACAGAAGTTGGAAAGTTGTTTTGAAGTCTGACATTTCTGCTGCAACTGCATTGGCATCAGCTCCATATAGTTGGCAAATCATTTCAATTTCACAAATGCTGATTGACTTATCACTCAAAAGAGCCTGAGGTGTGAACAGCGACAATTGTTGCATGAATGTGAGATTTTGCTGCTGAAACCTGCTACACATCTGTTGATATGCCTCATCCAGAACAACTATGAATGTATCCGCTTTAAAACGAGCAAGCCCCGTCAAACAATCATCACCAGCCATTTCTCCGGGCATCTTTTTCTTGGCTCGACGTCGTTCTGATGGAAATTCAGTATTCACACCATGGGATGTAGCAAACAAAATTGATCGATCGTAAACTGTTTTCCAGGCTGAATCAACATCTTTTCTGAAATTTGCAAACTTTTCAATACTATCTTCTAGTAGAACTACAGCTGAAGCCAAGTCAATTGATGCTCCTTGTAACACTCTTGATGCAGGACCAATAACTTTGTAGACCAGTCTGAGGATCTCCATGCAAATAATAACTCTAATGTCTTTCAATCTCTTATGCAGGCCGTTTGCAGCTATAACTGTTTCACTGTCGCTGTCACTTGATTCAGCCAGTTCACTCAGGGCCGAAAGTATGGCTGAATACCTGGCAAACACTGTCTCTACTGCTGATTCTGTGCTGTTCCAACGGGTCGTTGAAACCCGCTTAAGCTGCATATGATGCTGGAAGTCTGTTTGAGATCTTTGAAAGGCGGCATTTCTGCGGTGGCCATTCATAAATGCATGCAATTCTTCCAGAAGACCTAGCGTTTTCTTGATCTCACAACTGCATGCCATGACACCATTCATAACTAGATTGAGACGATGCGCATTGCACCATATGTAAATAGCTTTTTTGCAATCGTTTTGAATCAAAGCGGCCAATCCTGCATATCTTCCTCGCATATTGCCTGCACCATCGTAGCATTGACCAATGATCCATTCCATGTCAAACTCCAATCCATTCAGTACATTTGTCACTTCAACTTTTAATCTAGCACCTGATGTTTCACCACAGGTGAACACCTCCAACAGTCGCTCCACAGGATGAAGTATTCCATTGTCATCACTTTCCAGATACCTCACCAACAGAACATTTGCTTCTTTCTTACTGACATCTTGTGTACCGTCAAATATTAGGCACACTTTTCGCTGTTCTTTAATTCTGATCAGCATCTTCTCCACAATCATTTGTTTTATTGTCTTGACAAGAAGCTTAACATTTTGAGAACTGATGAAATTTACTGCCATCTTTCTCTTTAAACGACGAGATTCTTCCACCTTATTGAGGTAAGCTGCTGCACTGGGGTCTCGTTTAGCTATTGTCCGAAATAGGTTGATAAATTTTCCACCTGAGACCTCTTTTCCTCGGAGTGCAATCATTTCTGTTGCTAGGTATTTGACGCTGTCTAGCACACATTGCATTCTTCTTCTTCTTCATGTGCCATGTATTGCTACGTCGGCGACCATGGATTTCCACTCTTCTCTGTTTCTGGCTTTCCTTATCAGTTCGATGTTGTCTGTAGTTCTTGTCGCTTCTCTTAGGCTGTCCGTAAACTTTATTCTTTGTCTTCCTCTTGCTCTTTTCCCCTCTATTTTTCCTGTTATGGCTAGATTTTCCAATCCGTCTTTTCTTATTAGATGTCCAAAGAATTCAAGCTGCTGCTTTCTTATGGTTTTTAGCAATTTTCTTTTTGTACCAAAAAGTTTTAGTACTTCCTCATTGGTTATTCTTTCTGTCCATGAAATTTTTTGCATCCTTCTGAGAAACCACATCTCTGCAGCTTCCAGTTTCCTTTCTGATGTTTTTGTCAACGTCCATGTTTCGAGCCGTACATCAGAACCGCCCAAACGTAGCTGTGAAGAATTCTGAGCCGTGTTGTTGTTGAAATATGTTTATTTGTGAGAATCTTTTTGAGTTGTATGAAGGCTGACTTCGCCATACCTATTCTCGTTTCAATGTCCTTTTCACTTCTTCCATCGCTTGTGAATATGCTTCCTAGATATTTGAACTGTGTTACCTGTTTTATTTCCATTCCCCTGTATTGTAGCCTGCATTTAGGAATTTCTTTCTTTTTGTAATTACCATACAGTACGTCTTCTTTTGTTTATTCTTAGTCCTTTCTTTTCACTCTCTTCTGCCACCTTGTCTAATAACCTTTGTAGTTTTCTTTCAGTATCTGCCATTAGTGTTGCCATTGTGTCATCTGCGTATCGTAGGTTGTTTAAATTTTTTCCTCCTATCTTTATTCCTTCCAATTCTTCTGTTTCCTTCATAATCTCTTCCCCATATTCATTGTAGAAATCTGGTGATAAACCACAACCCTGCCTTGTCCCTTTTAAAATTTGTATCCACTTACCTATTTTTCCTTCAATTCTTATCGCTGCTTCTTGATTCCAGTACAGGTTTTGAAATATCCTCATGTCCTTTCCATCTAGTGCTACACATTGCATTACCTTTCTGTTTTCTTCAATGACTTCTGCTCTGTTCCTGTCCATTTGTACATCAATTGACATGCCTTTCCGCCAGTTAATTTTTGCAATTTCTGCTTTGCGATGCTCTGCTGTGACTTCATGTCGTTTAATATCACGTCCACCATTTCTCCAGTTGTCAAAACCAGATGTTGTCCAAATTTCCGATCCCCTAAGTCCTGAAAAAAGAATACATGGCAGGCAGTACGCTTTGTCACTCGTTTTGCTATATGACAACCATGATCTTTGGCGAATAGTACCATCAGGCGTTTCACACTGGAACCACTCTACCTGAAAACTTCGACCATCTGTCACAGGAAATTTGTAATCCAGTGGCTGCCAAGGGCCCTTTAGCAGACACTCTGTGATGTCTTGCCTTTTTAGTCTTCGTCCACTATACCAGAATACGTCATCACCTGCACATTCTTCGATAGCATTGTCTGTGATCTGACGGACATCGCTGACAACATCGGCTGTTTCTGCAATGTCAGGGACCGGATGACAAATTGTTGACTGAGGCATTGTCTCAGATTCAGGGGCTGCACTGTCAGTGGCAATAGTTGGCAGCGATGTGTTGTTATCGCCGATAAGCCCGATATCATCTGTGCAGTTAGAACTTGTGGTGGCTAAATGAAGGGACAATTGCTGAGATGCTGACACTGGCTGCCATTTTCCATCTGGATCTTTAACAGCAACAATCTCTTTCTTTATTTCTTCACATCTACATAAATGACAGTATACAACAATGCTGGTCTAAATGGAAAACAAAATGCAAGCTTCAAAGCAGGCAAAGAGCAAACACTTTTATAAACTGGCTACTGGCTAGACTGGCTAGTATTACGGTACTCTATGTCCTACTATGTAATACTATGCGAGTAACAAGAATTTTTCGAAAAATGGAAACCGTTTATAATATATATATATAAATGACCTCCCTAATATATCTTCCCTATTTCAATATCTCTTATTTGCAGATTACACAAACAGGGGCATAGCCAGGAATTTGATTTGAGGGTGGGGGTATAATGCGATTTGGGGGTATAAATCTTAAAAACATTGAAAATCTTAAAAACACATTTAAAACTTTAAGGTAGCCTGATTTTGGGGTATATATACCGATATACCCCCATAGCTACGCCCCTGGACACAAATCTCAAGTTATTCATAATAATTTAAAAGAACTAACCACAAAATTAACTCCAAATTGACTAAAATATGATATCTACATGGTTCCAAACAAACAAACTTTAGCTCAACTTAATTAAAACAACTTTTATACATTTTTGCTCGAAACAAAAAATAATTACATGGAGATTTTAATTGAAATAAATGGTATGATAATCAAGCAATGTACTTCCACCAAATTTTTGGGAGTTACTGTGGATCAATACCTGGAATGGAATAATTTGCTGAAATTCTCAAACAAAAAAATTGCTAAGAATTTGAATATTATCATTCATATATTATCTAGTGCAATATAGTCTGGGGAAATAAATTATAAGATCATGACTGATAAAATCCAAATTATGCAAACCATAGCTATAAAATTAACTTTGTCAACTCCAAATTATATAAAGACTAAGAGTCTTTTTATGAACTATATCATATTAGATATTAATAATATTAATAAATATCAAACTGCGATATTTATGCATAAATATGCTAATAAATTACTTCCATCTTTCTTTTACTTCAATAAATATTTTACTAACACTAATGAAATACACAACTTGTGGGATATAATATCCCTTTAGGTGACTTTTCTCTCTCTGATAAAAACAATGAACATGTATCTTTAGGTATGACTAATGTAATGAACACATAGAAATGTGTAAATCAAATTCTTATGTACTCTTCTAAATATTATGCTTCCCACACACTAGCAAATTACTTAGAAGTCTACTTTTGTACTAGTTAAGTTTCCCCCTTTTCTTGTGTATCTCAAAATTGAGGGGTTAAGTCCTATTTTGCAATATAGGCCTAGAGAGCCTTTCTTACAAGTACCTGTCTAGCGTTATCACAAATGATGATTACCTTGTCAACTTGAAACCGTGTTCTTTTTTACAATGCATCGACCATTTATCCTGTCGAATAAGTTTGCGGCAGGCTGTTTCCAGACATCTATATTTGAATAGTGATTTCTGCTGTCGAGGCATTCTATGTGTATGTTACCGATGACCGGCGATTCAGGTCGCGATAACACACAAGACGCAAGTCCCAAATAACAAAGACGACGTTTCGAATTTTAATACTTTAATAAGAACGATTCTGAACGAAAATGTACTTCGTGAAGACCTAAATCGGCGTCTTGACAAGATAGCTACGCGAGCACAGAGCCGTACAGACTACAGAGAGTGGTTCCTATGGTGCCTAAGCACAGGGCGCAAGTTTAGAAGGGGCGCAAATTTCAGCATCATTCATTTACTTTGGTCTATGGACTCCATATGGAGTTTCACTTGTCACTTATCGCTTCGGTATGGACACTGCATGCATCTTCCTCTCCCGCCTTGGAACCCGAAACTTTACCCTTAGGGATCGTTCCCTGTTGTCAGTTGCCGTGGACAGTGGTCACAGTCTTGCAGAAGCTAAAGATTTATCGCCCGAGGTGGGTGGGATGGGGTGGGGTTGATGCATTGCTGCAGGTGGCTGAAGTTCGGTGTGTCTTCAGGATAGTATTTCGTAGGAGGATCGAATCTGTATGGCGACCTCTCAGGTCGATGGCAAAAGGTCAAAATCGAAATTTGACCTTTTGACCTGAAAGGCATCCCTGCCGTCTATAAATGCTCTTTCCAGTGTTGGAGTTGTGAAATTGAGCTGGAGGGGGGTTGAGGACTGAAATCCAACGAATGACAGAAACTGCATGTACCCGATATGCGATTTTTGGGAGGGTTACAAAGTTAGCTGGGGCACCCCCAACAACCTCCGCGGCAACTCCAACACTGGCTCTTTCTACAGTATAATGTCATCAGAACATACTCTGATAATAGGTGAAAAAGGAGAAAAAATTGTTAAAGCTTGATATACTGGAATTAATATGCTACTCTAGTCTAACACGTGAGACCAAAACTCAGGGGGGGGGAAATATTCCCCCCCTGACTTTTCTAGGAAGCATTTGCTTCCTTTCCCTCCCTCTGTGGGCGCCCCTGCACTAGAGCGCCTAACCTAACCTCTCTGTTCTCGAATATAAAACAACGGCCATTTGTCAATTCCCATCATTTGACATCAACATTATTAGTAATTTTAGAATTTTGAGCTTTGGGTTACAGGCTCTCTTAACTTAACTTAGCATGATTTAAAGTGGCTTAGAAGGCATTACTGCCTGTGTGAAAGCCACTAGGGGCACTGACGGGGCTTGAACCCGCTCCGTCAGCCTGACGCTCCAGCACGTAACCCACTCTGCCATCTTCCGCCCTCAGTTGATAATATTTTAACAAAGACCTCCCTGCGGGTAGAAATTATTGTGATTCTAGTAGGCGATCTGGTAATGTGGTAATGAAGCTTAATGGTGAACTAGTCGACAGGAGAGTTAAGAACAGTTACTCAGAGAACTTATCTGTGAGAGAATAAGACCTATAAGTCGCATTAAGATGAGGTTTATTAAACAAGTAGTTACAATAATCTGACACACATCAGAGTAAGTTTAGAAATAAGAAACAGAACTTAATAATTAACTGTAGAGTGACAGTATAGCCTATTAGCTATCTATTTAACTAAAATTAAAATAACATTAAGTTTAAAAACAAACAGATTCACTTGCGAACACCCTTCTCTTCGAATTCCTAGTCTGGTATCTGCCACGTTTGCTCGGCTCAGCGGATATCCTAGTCGCGCTGAGCCTCTAGTTGACTACTTTGAGCACAACTTTATTGGACGACCAGATCGAGGAGGTAATCGCGAAAGACCAAAGTCCAATGTTTTCAGTAACGCTGTGGAATGTAAAATATTTGTGTAGTTGAGTCGTTGCCTCGCACCAATAACAGCGCGAAAGCCTGGCACTGTGGTTTTCAAAGTTCCTTGCAATGCACCCACCCTACGCTGTGAACAATGCGGGATCAACGCAAAAAGGAAAATGATCTGCATAAATTTACGTTGTGCAGTTGTTATCAGGTCAAACGGTATAAACTTGTAGAATAAATCAGGTAATTACTAGTTTTTTCGTTGTTTAGCAATATGTCATATATCATATAATGCACAAGTGACTTGTCGTTCACCAGTTGTCGCTAAGTAGGCTAATTGTCTGTAGCAAGTTGACGTTAGCCAGTTGTTGCCCGCTGTGTTGCTTTAAAAATGTCACCCGCCCAAATATAATAGAATCATGGTTAAAATAAAGCAAAAAAGAGTTTAAGCTGCTAGAACTTGGGAGACACCATGACTATGGTTATTTCTGAGAAATCCGAAAATTAGCCTGAATTATAATAATTAGTCTATACGATGAAACTGAGCTGCTAGAATGATAAGGCTGGCGATGAATATGGATGATCAGATGATCATGTGACTAAAGCAATGAAATGAGCCTCTCACAGCTTAAAGTGCAGTAAATTGAGAACGTCATATGACATATGATAGTGATGGGCACATATTTTGATCCGAGGGCCGCAAAAGTGTCTGCGATGAAAGATGAGGTCCGCACACATTTTTCGGCATTTAGAATTAAATTTTCAAGTAGTTTCCAAAGCGACTTTAACATAACGTATTATAAACTGTGCAGTGTTAAGTGTTTATTAATAAGCCAAGACTGTCAAATCGAAGATATGTTAGTAGATATAAAAAGCATCATTTCTAGTTAACGACCAAGTGCCAAAGTGTAAATCCAATTTGAATGCTGAATTTTCCATTAAGATGTTGTCAGATGTTTCATATGTTTTAGAGGGCCGCACATTAATGTAGTATCTCTGGATGTCGGGGCCGCACAAAAAGGTTTCGAGGGCCGCATGTGGTCCGCGCGCCGCACTTTGCCCATCTCTGGCACATGACATCATGAATGATGTAGTTTTGATTAGTTGCAATATCAGTCGAAACTGCTATTATGCCACAGTCGTGCTCAATATATGCCCTACATCTATGTATAATTATCATCATCACCATCATAACATCGTCGACGTCGTTATCATAATCGTCGTCATCGTCATCATCATCAACATCATCATTTAGCTTTGTGACACTGAACAAATTGACTGATAAAACGGATGTGTATACTGTACAGTGTATACAGCAGCCTTAAATTAGCTAGGGCCTAAATGGCCGCCCACACGGACTGTATTGCAGAAATCGTTCAAACTAATATCTATTCCAGGATACAAACCGTCAGCAGAAAAATTGGAGCAGAAGACCTTCACGTCAGGATCATTCGATGATGATGATGATGATGATGATAATAATAATAATAATAATAATAATAATAATAATAATAATAATAATAATAATAATAATAATAATAACAACAACAACAACAACAATAAGTCTTATAGCTGCTAATCGTATGGCCTCACTGGCGTAGCCAGGGTTCGGGTATGTAACGGCAACAAATCTTCTTTAAAGCGAAATTTCGAGATGCTACTAGGAGATTTGGGGGTCTTTGCGACAGAGACGTCATTTCACTGTTTTTCAGGGGAGGCAAATTTTGCCCCTACCCCCTCACAAATGACGTCCCTGCTTCGTGAGCTCCTGGAGGAATCTAGAGCGGAACCCCAGTCGTTAAAAATGGAGGGTAATACTAGATTCAAACCTTTGACTGCATGGCCGGCAACAATTCAATAACTCACATTAAATTAGATATAATTTCTATTTATATTTCTGTGAAAATCTCACAACTAGCCTTGGTCTGGATAGAATGAGGGGTTCTAGAACCCTACCCCTTTTGTGATTGCGCTAACGGATATCAAGACAGACATGCACATCCCATTTAGTCCATCTGTGCGTTTGGGAGAGGGTGGGGGTGTCGTGAGCTCCCCTAACACAGTCTGCGGAGAAGCCCAGACGCAGAAATGTTGAGTAATATTGGGGTCTAAAGTTAGGCCTTTTGAGTTATTGTTCAAACTTTAAAGACTTTAATTGTGACTTATCGCTGAGTGCCGAATGCACTGAGTATAGCGATTTCGTCGACAGTCACCTTACCCCTCTCCTCCACTCCCAAGAAATTTCTCAACATCATCGCACAAATCTTACCACTGGTCTAAGCCCGAAAATGGTGAAAAATGGCGAAAAATTTATTTGCCTCTATCGTTGCTAGGCTTATTCATGGCCTACGGGCATGGTGGTTATGAATCTCGAGTATTTGTTTCAGTCGGCAACCCATACTGCACATCCTAGAGGCTAGAGCAAACCCTTCGACGCTCTTAATAGTCCTCAGTCTACAACCATTTTCAGGAATATTTATAATAATAGCGGATTTTAGTTGGCTGAGGAGGCTTTAGTCGTTGGGAAAAACCACTGTAATCGCTCGTGACACTTACTAATTAGGCCTAATCCAGTACGCCTAAGATAACTTTCATATCTGTTTCAACTGTTGGTATAGCTGCAGCTGTGCTTTTGACTGCCACAATTCAAACAGTAAGAGCGTTGATCTCGTTTTGAATTTCTAACAAACGGCTTCTGTCTTGTAAGTACGTTTATCATCCGAATATTGAAATATAATTTCATTAGGCCCAGTTGCGCATAAAAAGAAGACAATAAAAAGTACCCCGGTCCGTTTACTATATAGCGGCAGCGGGGCCTTGAGGGCCGAGGTGCTAACGACTAACGACCTTTCTCCCATCTTCACGGTCTTGGATGGTGGGGACGAGGAAATAACGAAAGGGAATACAAAACCCGTGAATATTACAATGAATGGACATAAAAATTGAAAAGTCAGGTCATTCAGATGTGTCGGAGGTGTGATTGAAAGCCACGGCAGTCAGCAAGAAGATATAAAATCAAGAATATCAAAAGGGCTCCATACAATGGGAGTGCGAAGGATGAATAACTAGGCTATGTAGAAAAAACAACTCGGGGGTGTCCCATAATTCCGGGGTGTGTCCATGTCAAGTGTTGAGTCTTAAACGGTTAGTTTTTCGTAGTATAGTCCTAGTCCTACACTCATCACTATGGAATAATTAATTTTGCGCAGATGTTGTATTATCCGAAGTACTTACAGTTTGTTCAGGGTCTTTGATGTATTCAGCTTACGACGTTTAATAACAACAAACTTGTCCATTGTATGAATGGTGAAGCGCTGTTGACCGATTGAATCGCTGAAGCCGTGAGCTTGTTTCCGCGATTTATGCAAACACAGTGATCCGTTAACTGATCTGTTTCGATAGAGGCCCAATTCCGACTGCCCTATCTCGATGAAACACTCTCTAGCGCCCTCTACTGCTTCCCTGGTGCGCCCGCTCTTCCTGGCCCCCTCTGCCGTCCTTCGGCTTTTCGCCCACCATCTCCCCACTTCGTTCGTCAAAGTGTCTTCCTCGGAGTTCCTCCGTCTTTTAATTTAATGTCAACTGATATACATACTTTACTACGGTGTTTGACACCTTCGGGTTAGATGTGTATAGGCCCCTATGGCATACCTATATGATCTTGCTACTATAAAACCTTACTTATTCGGCAGTGCATTCGCCCTCCCGCGACAGCAGCTTCCTCATTCGTCTCAGTGCCTTCTTCCGTCTTTTAATCTAATCCAGGGGAGCACAACCAGCGGCCCGCGGCCCGCAGGCCGGATCCGGCCCGCCAAAGGGTTTTATCCGGCCCGCGGTGAATGAATTTCGAACAATACAAGAAATAGGCCCGGCTCTAACATTCAGTGTAGAAAATATGGATCATAATCATTTTTCGGATGCACTACAAACCTTGGACTATTAATATCCATGTGGCTACTAAAAATGGTGCCATCTGTAACAACCGGACACGCAGGTAACGATAGGCGGGCGATAAGAAACGCCTTAAAACGTTATTTGAACACGTGCTTCTCTTGAAGTTGACATTATAATATCTATTTATACGATTACTGAAGATATCTAAACCTGCAGCGAGAAAGCGTAGATTTCAATAAGCGGCAGTTTTAAAATGGATGGAAGCACCAGGGTTTCATGGACTCGCGTAATAAGTAAATTAATGTGTTTGATCTGCCGCGAATCGGTCAGTGTCAATAAAATACAGTTGCAAATGCCATTATGAAAAGAAACCTGCCGATAATTCTAATGACTTAGAAGGGAGTTGAGAATAATAAAAAAATTGAGCAGTCAAAAAGAATGTCGGTCGAGCAAAGTGTTTTCACCAAGAAGGCTGACGACTTCAAGCAGGGCCTATTTCACATGGGCCAACTACAAAGTGGTCCAGATAATCGCCAAGTCTCTTTAGGCCTGTGGCCTTTCTCTCAGGCCTTTCTAGAGAAAGACATTGAAAGAGTAAGTAAAGGCATTCAGTCGCAGCCATCACATAAGATAAGAATGATTAGGCTGCTTGCAGACTGCCTGTGCAATGGTACGTTGATAGGAAATATGTAAAATAAGTCTTACTGGTTATCAATTCATTTTGACTCACTTTGACACTGTCACTGTAGATATGAGCAGTTCAATTACACATACTGTATATTAACGCATTTTTAAGGTTACTATTATAATCGTCATCATCATCATGAGCTGGCAGAAAGCAACTATGATGATGATGATGATGATGATTATAAAACATGCATTTTTGTTTGTTCGGCCCGCGAGCAATTTGAGAACATTGATTTTGGCCCTCGGCCTCAAAAGGTTGTGCACCCCTGATCTAATCTAATTTAACCTCCGTCTTTTAATCTAATATAATAAGCATAGGACTACCGTGTTTGACACCTTCGTGTTAAATGAGTATAGAACATGCCTATCTGATCTCATCTGATCTTGCTACGATTATAAAGCCTTATTGGGCAGTGCATTCGCCCTCCCACGACAGCAGCTTTTTTCTAAATTCGAAATGAAAATTTAATCAAACAATTTTAAGAATTGCGATTTTTCAGTTCTTACTTCTCAAAAAGGACCCCGGACCGGCCTATGGTGGGCCGGGGTACTTATAAAAGTACCCCGGCCTGGGCCGACGGGGCCGAAAGGAGTGTGCCGCCTTTGCAGATGTGTATGGCAAAGCATCATAAAAATCCGTTTATTAATTAAGCTATGACTGCATAAATACATTTATGTAAAATTGTATCCCTTTTTTGTTATCTGAGTTTTAGAATACTATCAGGTTTGCTTCAGAAGCAAAATCACTTCGAGTCAACTTTAAAAGAAAAATTTGGAAAGTCCGGAAAGCTTTCATATGTTCTTTATCAGAAGCATCATGCCATTGTGGTGTGTGTCGATGACAACGTCGACCATCTTCATTTCATTTTTACTTCATATAAAAGGTTCGAAATGCCAGCAAATAAATATTATTTAAATAAGAAAATATAAGCTAGCCCTATTTCTAACGAGGCAAACCACACATTATCAGGGGTCAGTATATGTCTGTATACGAAATTATTAGTGCAATTATAATTATGCCTTTCATTGATTGATTTTAAATGAGCAACGGGGTAAAAGCAGATAACATTTGAAACTGTCCTCATTCACCACAATTCACGCTAATGCTGAAATAGGCACAAGGCATCTGATCTGTTGGTATTTAATTAAATCCAGGGCTTCTTTTCAGTGGAAACGCACGGAAACGGCGTTCCCACGCCTTTTTTGCCAGATTGTAAGCCCTATTTTATATAATTATGGATATGTAATAATGCGTATGGAAACGAACAGGTACGGCGTTCCCAGACCTTTTTTCCTAGAAAAAGTCCTGATTACTGTAAATGCACTGAATGATTGATCATTCAAAGAGAACAATTATTTTGCTTAATTTAAGGAATCAATGGGATTTAATATGTGTTGTGTGCATCAATGCATTCAAACATTCGTGCTTTGTTGCTTTTATCATAAAGCGCAATTGTTTGAAGATTTTTTTTTAAATTTTAGCAATTTCCAGTTGCGTTATCTCTCCGAGTGAATCTGTAGCGATTGTTGGTGGTCGCATCTTGTTCAATTGCAACGCAAGACCAAATAATCAACAACACGGGTCGATTGAATTTATCAAACTGGGAAGCGACGCGGCATCTGGGTCCGACGTATTTCGACCTCCATCATATGGCCCTAAAAGTCAAATAATCAAAAGGCAGTACCTTGCTGAAGGTTACTTTCTATCCCATTTGGATGCTGTTCATAGTAATGTCACTATCCGGATAAACGAAACTCAGTTGAAACACGGAGGACAGTATTTCTGCAGCTGCTTAGATTCAACATCGACGCTGGGAACTGCAAATTTCACCGTTTTAGGTAAAATTTGATTGAAAAGAAAATTTATTATTATTATTATTATTATTATTATTATTATTATTATTATTATTATTATTATTATACTGACAAAAATGAAAGCTTACATGAAAATTGATAAAAAATCTAATTTGAATAGTTTAATGCCGAATGTCACAAAATTATTTAATATTACATTGATCCTGACGTATTATTATTATTATTATTATTATTATTATTATTATTATTATTATTAAATAGAATTAAGGTCATATTTATGTATGTGTGTGTATCCGTTCGTGGATGAACATATCAATTAATAAGCCAAAATATCAAATCTGGAAACCAATAGATAAATTCAAAAATATCTGTAGTTTCACTCTAAGTCCCTATACAGTGTAATTAAATTAAAAGTACATCCAGTGTAGGGATTTCATTTCATAGATGGATCTTTTATTTTCAACAGCTAACCTGTCCTTTGGGCAGAGTAAAGATGAAGATTCGGCACCAGGAGCACTGGTGGACTTAAATTGCTCAGTGTCGTTCAATGGATCCACTTCATCTGCTTTCATTGACTTTACCATAACCAATGCAACTGGTACTCAAGTCGCCTCAAAAGGAAATCTATCTTTGATAGGCAACGCTACAGGTCATCACGTGATCGATCATGAAGTCGTCGCCGACCCAAAAGAAGAGCAAAGATTTACGTGTGAAGCGAAAGTCTGGAATAAATCTTCCACTGGAGGGAGTCCACTGCTATCGATGACATCTAACTTTAGCCTAAAGCCGGGTAAATATAGGGTAACATTTTCATACTATATACTTTAGTGTATATACAGGTTGTGCCAATAAGTCCCGTTCGATTTTGAAGCGATGTATCTTTCTTAATATTTAAGGTACGAAGGAAGTAAAAATACGAAAGTTGCGAAGATTTACTCGAGAATTCGAAAACTCTAACGTAATTAACACTGCTTTAAAACACGACGAAGAAAAATTCTATCTCTAGTTGCCTACGAGCCGAAGCACCTCAATACCTCACCAGGCATTGTCAACTGCTAAGGAACCAGGGTTGTACAAGGGAATTAAGATCAAATAATAATAATAATAATAATAATAATAATAATAATAATGTGATTTTAAGTGGTTTAGGAGGCTAAGTAAGCCTGTGTGAAAACCACTGAAAAATACCACTCACATTCTCCAGACACCAAGAACCAAGACCAGGATGAGCGAATGCACTTTCCGAGTACGCGGCCCAAAACTGTGGAATGATCTACTTACTCACTTGCGCGATGAAACCATATCACGAGAAATGTTCTTGATCAGATTAAAGACACACTTGTTTAAGAAAACGGCCGAGGCGCACTAGACAATTAATGCGCGCATAAATTGACTTTATGAATGAATGAATGAATTTCCTTTGTTCTTTCGTTTCAGTTCGAAAGATTTTTATAAATGGCAGCTACTTCTTTGTCATCATTTAGTATTTACTGGGAGCTGCTTCTTTATGACTCATTTGTTCCAAAATACAATAGTTGAGAATTTTTTGTATTAAGCGAAATCATGCACTAACTTTTGATATGTACTTTTTATTCAATAGCTTCGACTACATCTCAGGCGATAGCACGTACAACGTCAATTGGAGTAGTAGTTGGAGTCATAGCAGTCGTTCTGGTGGCTGTTTTAAATGCTTGTAAATAAGAATTGTCATATACGATTTAAGTGTTGAAATATAAGTCAATTGTTGATTCTGGAGCATGTATTAATACATTTCAATTTTCAAAAGTCACAGGAACTTAAGTTTTGGAAGACGATCAAATTAGATTTACTCATCTCAACTGAATAAGACAATTATCATATTACTCGCTTTAAGCCTGTATTTACTAAAGGCCTACTGACTATTGCCATGCTGACCTGCACCAAGTATAACTAACGGAACTGTAAATGCTCATTCATTCGACAAAGGAACGCTGTCACTAATCAGCACCTCCGGCATAAGGACGCAACTCTCTCGATTCAGCATTCGTCGCAAATGATGCCGAAGAACTAAGGTTTCGGCCACCAGTCCGTTATTGTTCAGCTTGAACTCCTGAATTTGACTTCCATCTGGATGTAATCGTGACTTGGTGTGCCGTCGGTTTATGCTTCGATGCTCTACGAAGTGGCGCTATAAAAATTGATGTTTGGATTTGATTGCTGCTACTAATGTCTTGATCTGAAAACATTTAAATTTGTTTTTATTTTTGATTTTGTCAAAATCATGTTGTCCGTTCAGCAAAGCGATGTTATTGATGCTGATGTATCTGTTGCCTGAAACCTGCACAAAAAGTTATATGGATTTTAAACATCACTTATCGTTGCGTTCAATTGGCCAAAGGCGCTGAGACTTGCAACGGTAATCTTGAGGTCATGGGTTTGATTCGCCCAAAAGTCTAAATGGCTTTATCAGTATGAAGAATTTTCCCCAAGAAATAGGCCTTAATTATTATTACTTTTAAACGGAATATTAGCCTCGATCCCTCTATGCGTATTTTTCCATGTATTGTACCCTGAGCTCCTGGAGGAAATTAGTGGGTTGTTCTCTAGCAAGGTGTGCAAGCGGTCGCTCTAGCCCCTTCTGAATGGGTGCCGCAAATGACACATTCCAGGCAACAATAATTGGTTCTTGCGCCGAGACGGGGAACAATGGTGGTGACAGGTGGGCGGTCAAGTGAGCTATGCATGGAAGCTATTGAATGGCTTGCCACTATTACTGACACATTCTTCTGTCCAATTGATTGCTTCTCGCGCTTTCGCGATCAATGAATGGTCGACAGGTGTTACGTTCTGCAGGTTCTCCAGATACACAATGGGGCCCCGAAAGCTGCCTAACGAAATATGGGAATAGACGGGAAAACCGCAAAACCGGCCTTGCAAGTCGACGGGGTTAATAACAACATTTTGGGGGAATACGCGTCTGTCGCTAAATATAACATAACTGGAAATTGACGGCGTTTCAGTTTGAATGGTAGAATCTCGTTGTTTGAAACCAAGTCAATACGGCGGATGCACACTTCATCGCCTTTGTGGCTGCCAGTGATAATTAAGTTCAGCCTTGATGCAGTTGTGATGGAGGGCATTGGAGGTTGTGCGGGTTTTCGGAGTAGGGGGCGGGGTTGTGCGGGTTCTGGAACGTGGTTGAGGCCGGTGGGGTGAGATGGGGATTGGTTGCGGGATGAGCGGTTGGGAGAAGGGGATGGGTCGGGGAGAGAAGAGGATGTGGATCGGAGAGGGAGGTCTGAGAGGAGGAAAGGGGGTTGTGCGGGTTTTCGGAGCTTGAGATACCATTTGTTATTAATTTAGAGAAATTAACAGTATTTTTTGAAACGAAACCTGAGTTCGGAGGCATCATCTGCGGCGGATGCTGAATTGAGGATCTAACGCCTTTATATTGGAAGTCTTGATTAGTGGCGGAGCAGCTTTGTCGGACTGGATGCGCAAGCACAGTTTCGTTCGCTATAAATGGTGCACATCAACATGGCAATAGTCATTAGGCCTTTAGTAAATATAAGCCTAAAGCGAGTAATATGATAATGACTTCATTTATTTACTTTGGATGAGTAAATCTACGATTATCGTCTTCCACAATAATAAGTTTTTCGGAGTTTTTAAAGTTAGAATTTTTTAAATACATGCTACGGAATCAACAAGTGGATAATATTGCAACACTTCATCGTTTTGCCACGTTTTATAAATACAGATGACAACAATAAAAAAGGGCCACCACTAGAACGATTGCAGTGACTCCAACTGCAATAAAGGCTTTACGTCCAATCGCGGGAGACGAAGGCGACAAAGAATCTATTGAAAAGAAAATACATTTAAGAAGCTAGTGCATGATTCAGTCGAAGTCTATTGGAAAACAACCAATCCCAAAGTGTTGGTTCTAGGTACATTTAACAATGTTTAAGATTTTCACCAATGCTTTTTTGCTATCATTCAGCGTATTTACTGTGAGCTGTTTCACAAAAATTCATTTGTTGAGAAAGACAATAGTTTGAGAATTCTGTGTATTAAGTGAAATCATGCCCTCCATCGCAACTGCATCAAGGCTGAAATTATCACTGGCAGCCACAAAGAGGTGACGAAGTGTGCATCCGCCGTATTGACTTGGTTTCAAACAACGAGATTCTACCATTCAAACTGAAACGCCGTCAATTTCCAGTTATGTTATATTTGTCGCGTATTCCCCCAAAATGTTGTTATTAATTAATTATTGAACTAAAAATTTGACGACCATGGGTGCCACATTATGGGTGCCACTTTTCTCCTTAGAACCCCGTAAATACAGTACGCCACTCAGTAAACACACGTGGCTTTCCTTTAAAACAATGAATTATAAGCAAAGTTCGATTACGTATGTTGTCATTTTTTACCTTCATTAAAAGTGTCTAGAGTAAAAATGTTGTCTTCCTTAATACATATTAAATTTATCTTCGACTGCTTAGTCTAACATAGACATTTTGATTAATTTTGTATCTTTCGAACATTTTACAGACTTTATTATTAAAAAGACTGGGATTCCACTTATGTTTTTGTTGCAAAACTGTTCACCAGGTTACAGACCCGTAGGAAGTGGGCGTGCAGGGAGGGTGTGCAGGTACACCTCTGAAAAAAATTAGGGGGTCACTGTACCCCTGGAAGGTGATGCTGTTCATATTGCTTATCAAGATTTTTGAAGACACGATAAAGGAAGGGCGATGACCTTTTTCTTGCTTCTCAGTGTTTTATGATAAATGATGATTTTTAGCTACGCCTCTGAAAAAAATGCAGCCCCTGCTAAAAATTCGTTCCGACGTGCCTGTCAGCTTATCAAGCCCAAAAGACCAGTTGTCAAACGTATATATCTGGCAAGGTCTGTTTTAACGTGCAGTGACACACAAAACGTGCAGTGATAAAATGAAAATGTGCCATGGTAAAATATTATTTTCTGTGCTTTGTAGAGTGATAAATTTTTCAGACCACCTTTTTTTGCTTGTTTTTGCACGGATGTCCCCAAATTTTCTGATTTTAGTGCAATGACTGAATGTCTCTTATGATATCTCTGATATCTCTGAGTCTCTGATATCTGGCGTGAACAAATGTCATCAGCTGCCAGGCCTTATATGTCCGTCTACTTTAGCGCTCGGATACAGAGTAGATGGGTCGTGTCTTTTCGTTCATTATGTCTCAGTGATTAAGTGACTTTGAGACCAAGAAATGACGTCTATGCATTGATCTGTGTGGATCGAATGGTCCGTCAGATTAAGTTCCTCGTATGCCTGACTCATTCAACGATACTCTCCTCTTCGTCAATCGATTCATGACGCAAATAAGCTGCAATACAATACTAATGCATGTAGAGGAAAAATAAATTAATCAATAGGCCCTAAACAGTATTTTTTAAACAGAATAGATTTTAATAAACTGTAGATTTACTTTAGTAACGAAACACTCATCAATGAAGAACATATCTATACGATCTAAACAGGCATTAAAGAAGTTCCAAGGAAGTGAAACTCAGCGGTGAATATCTAGGGACCTAAATAACTTGAAATTTGCAGATGACGTCCACCTGTTGAGTGATAATATCCAGATTATACAAATCGCCACTAATGAAATAAATGATACTGTATAAGCAAGAAGTTTGGCCTGGATATTAGTGATGCAAAACAAATATTATGACTGTTTCAAGGGATTGCAAATATGAGGAGACAAAATTATGCTAAATGGCCTGACAAAGAAACAAGGAAAGACATTTTAATCAGTTGTAGGAATAATTTAAAGTGTCGGAAACACTCAAAAGACATGAGAATGAAACTGATTATAATTTTTCAAACAATGGGAAGATTGAGAACAGCGTGAAAGAAATGGAAGACCATACTTTAATCAATTGTTGTTTCAGCTCGCACAAGTCCTCTAGTGGCGACTTGTACACTTGCTTCTACATACAAACCAGGATCTTGTAATTAACTGCGTTCAGATCGGTTGCCAAATGAATACCATCTAAATGCATAATTGATTTGTGTTTTTTCACTGATCACGTTTTGTTCTGCTGTTCCTTGTATTATGAAGAAGAACTTGTGCAAAATTTGGCTTTAATTTGAAAATTAGAAGCAAAGTAATCTGAGCCAAAAATATGCTAAACAAACTGCCAAAGCCGTTTCGAGCCGGAGCATTAACACTTTAAAGCACAGTTGATCCAATGCAATGTCATTTCTTCAAAGGCCGATCAATTGAAACTTAGTTGACGCCATATAAATAGATGTAGACCTATCTTACCTGCTGTATTAATTCCTGACGGTCCCTCGTAAATGTCATTTTCGAAAACGACAACATCGTTGACTGCTCCCGTTTTGTTCTGCTGCTCCTTGTCTTCTGAAGAACAAGAACCTGTGCAAAATTTGGCTTTAATTTCAAAATTATTATTATTATTATTATTATTATTATTATTATTATTATCGTATGCTTCATGTGCTGAAAGAAGTCAGCCATTTGACTGCGACATCATTGGCTGATTGTAACGTCTGAAGACCGCCAAGCAGGTTAATTAGAGTCAAAAGTATGTAGAACAGATAGCCAAGGTCGTTTAGAGCTGGATCAAAATGTGTGACGTCAATACTTTAAAGCACAATTAATTCAATTAAAGTCATTTATGCATAGGCCGGTCAACTCGAACTTAATCGCATTGGAGTAGCTACGGGGTTCACGGGCAGGGGGCAGGGTTCCCTATTCTGGTTGGGACCGGTCGTGAGATTTGCGGACAACGGTTGAAAAATTTTGATGGGTAGGGAACCAGAATAGGGACCCTGTCCCGGCCCTGAACCCGGTCCGTGGACCCCGTAGCCCCGTGGAATCCTTCTGGTTGCTTTATACGACAATCTGGTAACCGCCATCAGTCAACAGAAAATCACCTGTCTCTGTCTGCTCGATATCTAAGCTGCATTCGATACCATTGATCACGATTCTGGTAAAACGCCTATCGGCATGGTATGGTATTTCAAAAACAGGTTTATCTTGGTTTCTCTATCACACAGTATCTGTCATCTCGATCCTGTTCAGTTAAGGTATCCGGTGACTCGTCTCAACCACTTCCATCACCCTATACGGTGTTCTTCAGGATTCAGTTCTCGGGCCTCTCCTCTTCATCCTTTATACCACTCCTCTTAGCACTCTTCTCAACTCATCTTCAATTGATCGCCATCTCTACGCCGATGACACGCAGCTTTTCATGTTATTCTCTTCAACTCAATACCAAGAATCCATCGAACGCTTGCTTAATGCATTCACTTCTGTTTCAACATGGATGCCATCGAATTTACTCTGCCTAAATTCGTCAAAGACAAAATTCATTCTTATCGGACTAACCACACAAATCGCCAAGTTCTCAGACACAATAATCAAATTCAACGAAGGATCATCACCTGACTTCTCGTTCAAAACTAATTCCCTAGTAAGAAATCTTGGTGTGATATTTGATTCAGAACTCTCATTTTCAACACACAGAATAGCTAATCTCAGTCGCTCATGTTTCACATACATACGGGACTTACGTTCATTTACGTCCATTCATGCAATGCTATTTCTTCGGGACAAACTTCATTGGCTGAAAGCATCGGAACGCATTGCTGCGTTATACCTGGTGCACGCTAGCAAGACAATAGTCATTAGGCCTTTAGTAAATATAGATCTAAAGCAAGTAATATGATGATGGCTTTATTCATTTTATCTACTGCAGCGAAAGCCTGGAATCGTCTTTCCCATCAGCGTTCAAACATCACCTTTTGTGGAAATATTTAAGAAGCGACTGAAGACTTGGCTGTTCGAGATCAGCTATTTTGTTAAATCCTGACCTATATTATTTATGAACTATGTAATGTGTTCAAGCAGTCCTCCTAGCACAATTTACCACATAAATCTTAACTTTCAGTAATAATAATAATAATGATTATAATAATTTTAGATGAGTAACAAGTTAATAGGACTAGAACCGATAAGAAATCCACAAGGAAAAGTCATTACAGACAAGACAGAGATAATCAACAGATGGAAAGAACATTTTGAAACCATGCTGAACAAGGAAGAACCTACGTCAATGAAGAGAACAATAAGGGAGATAAAAGGAATGGAACCACTACAAGAGGGAAATGACACAGCAGAAGAGGTGACCATAGAGGAGGTAACAAAGGCCGTTAGACAAATGAGAAAGAACAAGGTCTGAGGTATATGTAATATAACCGCTGAGATGCTCATGAACTCTGGAGAGGAATCCACAAAATGGCTCCACAGAATAATATGCAAAGTATGGAAGGAGGAAATAACACCAGAAGACTGGAGAAGAGCCATAATCATCTCAATCCACAAGAAAGGAGATAAGAAAGACTGTAACAATTCCAGGGGCATATCCTTACTGAGCGTACCAGGAAAAGTGTTCACTCGCGTAATTTTAAACAGAGTCAAAGATAAAATAGATCAGAACCTGAGAGAAAATCAAAGCGGTTTCAGACAAGGAAGACGATGCACGGATCAAATTTTCGTGATACGGCAGATGATCGAAAAAAGGGAATTCAACAAAGACCTATATATGTGCTTCATTTATTTTGCACAGGCATATGATTCCATCTGGAAGAAAGGCGCATGGGAAATATTAGAAAAATACGGAATCAACAACAAATACATACAACTGATAAAGGCTTTATACAATATAACATATGCAATGGTGAGAGTAGAGGGGACAGAGTCGGAGGAATTCAAAATAGTGACAGGGTTTAGACAAGGATGTATTTTGTCTCCCTCACTGTTCAATGTGATATTGGACTACATCATGAGAAGACTAGAAAAAATATAGGTAACCTCGGGAAAACAATGCAACCGCAGAATATGGAAGACACGGAATATGCAGACGACACATGCTTACTGGCAGAGTGCCTAGTAAGAATAATGGAATTAACGGAAATACTGGCCAACGAAAGTGAGAAGATAAGCATGAAAATAAACTATAAGAAGACAAAGATTATGGCGGTGACAAATCAGCACGGACCAGAGGCGTAGATCTGTGTAAAAAGGTGGGTGGGTCCAAATGAAAATTTTAAATTGTGCTGTCACAAAACAATGTTTATTGAAACAAGCCTTGCCAGTGCTCAGTGGTAACAATTCAATACATTATTATAATTATCATACTTAAACGTTAAATTATTATCTAGAAGCACTTACATGATAAATGCAGGAAAGACAGTAAATAATAATTAACAATTGCTAGCAGAAACGTTTTCACGTTGACCGAACCAAAGACCTAAAAATGACAAAATGGAGTCGTACGTATGCAAAAATGTGACGTCACGTTTATCCATAGAGCTAAATAATACCTAGATAGCCAGTCAGACGCGAGGATAGGAAACATCGCAGGTCTTTCTGAGTTACATAATTGAGGGCAAAATAAATCTAGCTGTTCTCACTGCTTTACATAATTGTCTCGCGAATAATAATAAACAATTCATCTCAAAAAGTGGGTGGGTCCATTGCCTGGCCGGACCCAGCTTCTAAAAAAGTGGGTGGGTCCGGACCCAGAAAACACATAGGATTTACGCCCCTGGCACGGACCATGGCCAAAAGTGGAAATAGAAAACAACGAAATGGATATGGTAGAAAGCTTCGTATACCTAGGAAGTGAGGTAGACAATAAAGCAAGCAGCGAAAAGAAATCAAAAGGCGATTGGCGCTGGCAGGAAATGTCTTCAATAGATTAAGGGAGAAGGTGTTCAAAAGACATGATATAAACTTGAAATTGAAATTGCGAATATTAAATGAATGCGTCATTCCAGTACTTACATGCGGAGCAGAAACGTGGAATATAACCGGCAGCATGGAAAAAAGGATAGACGCATGTGAAAACAAATGGCTAAGAAGGATCATGAGAGTTGGCTATAAAGAGCATGTAACAAACAAAGAAATCAGAGACAGGACGCAACAACCCTTCGTCAGTAACATCGTAAGAAAGAAAAGAATGGAATGGCTGGGGCATATATTGCAAATGGAAAACGAAAGACTGCCAACAATAGCAACTATCATAAACAGAAGGGTAAAAGAAGTCAAGGACGACAGAGAACAAGATGGACGGACTGCATAAGCAAAGACCTCAACACGGTGGGGCTCAAGTTGGAAGGGAAAACAACTGGAAGAAATAGGACGACTCTGGAGGAACTGGCGAGCAACAGAGACAAGTGGAGAGAAATCGTTTCGGAAGCAACGACTGGACACAGTCAAAGATGACAGAGAGAGAGAGAAATCTAACCTTATCGTCTTCCAAAAAGTTAAGTTGTTCAGACTGCTCAAAGTTGGAATTTTGTAAATGCATTATACAGAATCACCAATTGGATAATACTACAACACTTACTTCGTTTTTGACCAGTCGTATATAAACATATGAGAATCAAAACCTCCACCACCAAGAAGACTGCAAAGACTATAATTGCAATTAAGGATGGAGGCATTGTCGTCTGATATGCAGTCGATATTGAATCTATTGAATAGAAAAAAATACATTTTAGAAGTTAGTGCTTGATTTCGCGTAAATACACAGAATTCTCAACTCTTCTCTTTTTGAACAAATGAATCTTTGTGATACAGTTCACAGAAAATGCGCTAAATTGCAAATTCTTTGAGAGAAATTGGTATTTTTCTGTCAAAGGCATGACATGACCCTTTTAAGTTGATTTTAAGGAAAACTCACGATGAGATGACGTTGTTACATGTATGTCATCTGAAATGAAAGAACAGAAGCAATAAAGGATACTTAAGTGATGACCAATACGTTAAGGGCAAACAGAAAATATTAACAATATCATTGTTTTAAGAAAAGAGAGAGATTAAATAGACACATCTAGAACTTACTCCTTTTTTACTATCTGTGCAATTGTTCGCTAAGCACAATTTTGCAGCTTCTAGGTTTTGGTTTGTAATTTCGACATCCATACTATGGTCGAGAATTTTAAATATTTTTCAATAAAAATCCTTGAGTAAAAGTATTCTCCTGGTTGTTGAAATGAATTAAATTAATTCTAATTCGAAATAAAAACGATTTCATGTGGACCAAATTCTTGTTAATTTGAGGCACTTTGCTAATTCACAACCAGGTAGCTAGTCAGTTGTTTCCGTTCTTTGTTTCGTTATGACAAATTTCAAGCAACATGGTCTACACCACTCTACACTGTAGGCCTAAGTGATAAACTAAATTACTATTGCAATAATAGTAATAATAATTATAGTTGCGGTGCACTTAGCTATAGAAAGAGATAGTTAATGTACGGTGCACTGAGATATTGAGAGATAGGAAAAGTGCGGCGCGGGTAGCTATTGAAAATGGTAGGCCTACAGAGAGGGGTGTGCGGAGAAAGAGGAGGTTCAAGTGCGTATGTTTAATCATGGAAGACTTTTTAAGTTTAGACCGAAAGGCTCGAGGAGATAGTGAAGGAATTAAATGAAAGGAGGATTCAGAGCTTATTGTTTGACCGGTTCGTATGCTGCGTAGGGAAGCTGGAACTGAGTTCCAGAGTTCTGGTGCGGCGTATGAGAAAGCGTGGTTGCAGATTATGATAGTTGATTGATTTAACGGGCGTGAAAGTGTGAGATGAGATGACGATCGTGTAGGTCGAAGAGGCTGATGCGTTAAGAGTTTTCGAAGGTTAACAGGTTTTGATGAATGAAGTGAACTGTAAGTAATCGTTACTATCTTGTACTGGATAGGTTTGGATATTGTCGGCTGTTTTGAGAAGCTCCTAAAGACAACTTATTTAACATCTCTTATAAGTGACTCCTTTGTAAAGCGCTCTTGACTTTAGCTCCAGTTATGTTACTGCGCTATATAAATTGTCGTAGATAATAATAATAATAATAATAATAATAGTAATAATAATTGTAAGCCAGTTCAGTGACGACTTCTCGGGCTAGTGCATTTTGAAATGTTTGTAATTTGTTAATGGAGGTTTTTGAGAGGTTATAGTAAAGGGAGTTGCAGTAATCGAGTATGGAATGGACTATTGAAGTGGCGATTGTGGACGCAGTTTTGGTGTCAAGGCAAGAACGGAGGTGTCGTAGATCACGAATATGTGGGCATAGCAGGATTTCGATAGTTGGGAGATCTGTGATTCGAAATTCAGAGATGAAGCGATTTTGAAACCAAGATTTTTTTGCAGTTTGATCAGGGGTTAATGTGTTTTCTGGAGTCAGGACTGGCTCGAAATTGTCAATTTTTTACCTGTTTTGGTAGACCTATTAAGAGGAATTCTGTTTTGGATGGATTAAGAGCAAGGAGGTTAGATGACATCCATGAAGAAATAGACGAGAATGCTCATTCAAGCATAATAATTGATGTGTCAACTAAGGATGGAGACAAGGAAAGGAGTAACTGACTGTCGTCGGCATAGAGTTGGTGATTTAAGTCGAGGGAATTGATTAAGGAGGCTAGTGGTGTATATGAAAATAATATATAGTAATATGAAAAATTCGCCTTATATTTACCACAATTAAGGCTAAAGTTAGATATCATCGATAGCAATGGATTCCCTCCTGTGAAAGATTTATTCCAAACTTTCGCTTCACACGTAAATCTTTGTTCTTCTTTTGGGTCGGCGACGACTTTATAATGGATCGCGTGATGACCTGTAACGTTGCCTATCAAATGTAGAGTTTTTGCCTCTGAGACTTGAGTGCCATTTGCATCGCTTATGGTAAGGTCAATAAAAGCAGATGAAGTGGATCCATTGAACGACACTGAACAATTTAAGTCCACTAGTGCTCCTGGTGTCAGAGGCTTATCTCCATTCCAAACAAAGAACAGTTTTTCTGTGGAAAAATAGAAAATCTACCAATGCAATCATTGCTAATTACAGATATTTTGTATTCATATATCGTTCTCCGGATTTGAATATTAATTAATATGTTCGTCTAAGGAAAAACTTGGGCCTACATATAAATGCGACCTCATTTCAATTTAATAATTAATACGCCAAAACGTACAAGTAAATAATTTTGTGACATGTTTGCATTACTCTATTCAAATCAAATGCTTATCAATACTCAGGCCATCTTTATTTCTTTGTGAGTATAATGATAATGATGAGTTTTCTATTTCAATTAGTGTTTACCTAACACGGTGAAATTTGCAGTTCCCAGCTTCGATGTTGATTCAACGCAGCTGCAGAAATACTGTCCTCCGTGTTTCAACTGAGTTTCGTTTATCTGGATAGTGACATTACTATGAACGTCATCCAAATGGGATAGAAAGTAACCTTCAGCAAGGTACTGCCTTTTGATTATTTGACCTTCAGGGCCAAATGATGGAGGTCGAAATATGTCAGTTCCAGATACCGTGTCGCTTCCCAGTTTGATAAATTCAATCGACCCCTGTTGTTGATTATTTGGTCTTGCGTTGCAATTTAACGAGCTGCCATCGCCAATAATCGCTACATGTTCATTCGGCGAGATAACGCAACAGGAAATTGCTAAAATTCCAAACATCTTCAGAACAGTTGCGCTTTAGGATAAAAGCAAGCCAGAGATATTTTACACACACCCCTAACACCCCCAATTTTAGGTCGACACCCTCCAAATTTGGTAATGTGACAATGGTATGCATACAAAACGCATATTAATTAGCTCAGAACCCCGAATTTGAGGTCGACACTCCCCAAATTTACAGTCCTAGAAATATCCCTGAAGCAAGCGCTTTATGATAAAAGCAGCAAAGCAATAAAATTCAAATGCATTCGTACAAAAATTAGGTCCCAAACAACCTTCAAAGGAAACTTTTCCTTTTTGATTTTTCAATTATTCAGTGAATTTAATCAAACACCGACAAACTACAAGACTTTTTGCGAGTGTCCATAGCTCTCCATTTCTATTTTCTTTATCTTCTGTATATAATACGCGTATCGTAATATAATTGTAAAAGAATATCGGACATGAAAGAGGCAGCTTACGACGTTATCTGCGTTTGACTCATTGATCATTTGAAATCAATCAAAGATTAAGCATGTAATAGCAAATAAAATAGCTTATATTATCAATAAGAACACATTGGCTTTAACTGGCCCGTAATAATATAGCATTCAAAATTACCCTGCTGCAATTAGGATTATCTTATGTTTTGTTATTTAAATATAGTTATATTGCTGCCTTTTCGAACCTTTTATGATCTCGAGAAGCAGAAATGAAAAGAAGACATTAGACGGTGTCATCGATACAAACATATGTGGCACGGTGCTTGTGGTAAAGAACATGTCTGTGTTCTCATGCTTGACATTCCAAATCTTTCTTTTCAAGTTCACTCAACGTGACTTTGCTTCAGAAAACAATTTTAGTTATATTCTGAAACTCAAATAACAGAAAAATGGGTGCAATTTCGCACACATGTATCTATACAGTAATGGCCTAAGAAAATATACGGATTTCATAGTGGTTTGCCTAACACACCTAATGAAATTATTCTTAAATTTTCAAATGTGAAATGTGTTTGCAAGACAGAAGCCGAATGTTGTAAATTCAGACGAAATGCAAAACGAGATCGACGCCTAAAGCAAAATATTCAAATCAAATCGATTTACCGGTTGAATTGTGACAGTAAAACGCACAGCTACAGT
>CM030834.1:2245127-2417627 GCA_018105865.1 Metaphire vulgaris
CATTTTTCCAAACAAACATGACAAACTTGTGTTCCTGCAGTCTAGACTAAGGCTTAAATATTAAATAGACAATCATTAATGATTTCAATGGTTCATTGACTGATATGTTCATGTTGCGAGCATCGTCTATGTTTTCATGAACACCTACCTGATACCTAGGAAATAGTTGTAAAATTAGTTGCAAAAAGTTAAACTATATTTTTTTAGTTTAGTTGACTATTTTAGACAGTTAGCTTGCAACTAAAAGTTTAACTGCTTATTTCTAGTTTAAATTTAGTTATAGTTTAACTAATGTTTTTTAGTTAGCTGCCCATCACTGCTATATCTCCATTGGCTCAGAAACCATGTAACGGATTGATTCATTCTGCTATCCATCCATGGCTCAAGCATGCACAGTATGGTTAACTCGCGAGAGGAGTCTCTTCGCCGCATAGGTATTGCCTCCTCTGCCATGGATCTAGTCAACCTACTTGACAGAATATGGAGGCAACAGAATTTAAACCAAATTCCGGATGGACGTCTCTCTGGTTGTCACAGAATGCTCGACACTGAGTAAAAGCAGTGCGTGATCTGGGAACATAAGCGATCTTCCGATCGGTGGAACGGAGCAGGCGATGTGCAGCGGAAGAGGGTGATTTGAAAAGCTCAGTATAGTGCAAGACGTGACCTGACCTCGAAGTGCTGCAGAAACAATAATTACTTGTTTGAATTTAATTAATGCGTCAGAAATTGGAAGCCAATGTATATAGGTGTTAAGCATAAAATCTGAGATGCTAGAGTAGCGAGGAGCTTTATAGCTACGAGACGAACCGCAGCATTTAGGACAGATGGCAGCAGAGGTGTCAAGACGTTTTTGGCGGCGGGCCAAATGACATGTCTTCCTTGTCCTCGCGGGCCAAATGCATAAATGCTTGTCAATATTATATTCCAAAATCTGAGCTATCTAAAAATCTGAAGTAAAATGACGAAAACATTAAATAGCTATATAGGGCCTACGCCTTATATAGCTATTGTTTACATTGATTTGATTACAACCTATTGTTGTAACTATATATGACAAACCGTATTCTAGTCATGCCTAACAGAAGCAGTTACATTTCAAACTCTGCTAATGGCGAAGAACTGAAGATCAACTTGAAAATATATAAAGTTAGATGATGGCCGATGTAGATGGGGAAGCTGATGAGACGTGACATTGCTTATTTTTCACTAGTTTAGCGATGTCTGGTCTTAAGTCTGCAGCCAAAGCTACTCTCAAATTTACCGAGGGTTTGGCTAACTAACACAAGTATGCTAGGTGAGTATATGGCTGCATATATTGAATATAAATACACGTATATATTTTGACAATTTGACGAAGAATAGATTCTTAAAAGACTGTATCGTGTGGTTTGAAATGGCTCGCCCTTTTTGTGGCATTTCAAATTCCCTAAAATAAAATGGCGACAGAATATATTGACAATTCTAGAACGATTTGAGACAATGAAGATGGAAGCAAAAGAAAATGTAGTTTTAATTCGTTTCATCACTCCTCTGAATTTTTGTATATAGCCAGCTTTACCAATAGTTCTTCCATAGGCTCACCATTTTGTGGCATTTCGAACGCTCTAGAATAAAAATTGAGATGGAATATATTGACAATCCCGGAATGATTTGACGCATTAAAGATGGAGACTCAAGAAAATATGGCTTTAATTCGTTTCATTACTCCTCTGAATGTTTGCATATCTACTGTATAGTCTACTGTAGCAATAGTCCTTCCATAAACTAATGTCATACAGGGAATCTATTTCATAATATTTATGTTGTCTATGCAGCTGTAGTAATCTCCCGCTGTTGATGTAGCTCGTCGTTTATCAAGCCATCCGCAGCCACGTCGACCTCTCCATCGGTCGTCCACCTGACCGATCATGGAAGCGCTGTCCTGGTCGTCCCAGGAAAAGATGGATCGACCACATCCGTACCCAGACCAGCGAGATTCTATCTACTCTCTGGAGACGTGCCATTTGGCGGGGTCATGGTCACGCGCTTCTGATGATGATAATGATGATGATGATGATGATGATGATGATGATGACAAAGAGATAAGTTTTAAGTCGTTTCAGAAAGAGGGTCATATAATTAGGAGTTGCTAATCCACGCATACTGGCGTCAAGAGCATTCCAAAGGATAGGGCCAACTGATTCAAAACCTCGCTTCAGGAACAAGGAGGTTCGTGCTTGGGGCACACTGAGAAGACCATTGGTTGTGGACCGAAGACATGGCCGACCATGGATAGAGCTAAGAGGATGGAGTAGCTCTGCAAGGTAAGATGGAGTGGCACCATAAAGGGAGTGTGCAACCGCTCTCAACACACGAAACTCAACTCGAGCAGGATAAGGCAGCCAGTGTAGAACAGACATCATAATATTCACTAATGTGATCACGTCTTGTGACACCAGCAGTCACCCTGGCTGCCGAACGAAGCACCATCTGGAGTTTATCAAGTCGCACCGATGGAATTCAATCAAAAAGTGAACCACAGTAGTGAAGCCTTGAGCAAATAAATGCATGAATCAAAATAGAAGCGGATGGCATGTCTAGTGTACGTCGAATCACTCTAAGCTGGCGGAGACGATAGAAGCAACTGCGACAAGGTGAGTTAATATGATTTATAAAGGTTAACTCAGAGTCAAGAATTATACCAAGATCACGGACAGAAGAGGAGAAAGAGAGGTCAGGGAAGGCAGACTGCACAGACATATGATCAATTTTTAAGAGCTGATCTCGAGTACCAAACCAGATGAGCTGAGTTTGATAGTCATTAGTCAATCCATATGTAAAAACTGTCGTTTGTAAGACTTCCTAGAGTTACGTCTGTCTGGAGAGCTGGAGAGTCTCTCTGAAGGTCCCAACAGTAATCTGCTATCATGTGAATGTCCCACCTTCCCTGATGTCTCTCTTCCATGACGTTTATGTCTCGGTGAAACCTTTCACCTTGCTCTCCACTCATATCGCCTAAGTTTTCTGGAAAGCGATCTAAGTGGCTGTGCAGGTAATGGATCTTTATGCTCATATTGCACCCAAGCTTATTAAAATTTGTGAACATTTCATGAATTAGATCAAAATAATTGTCTGACTTCTGGTTTCCTAGGAAGACTTTGACAACTTGAACGAAAGATGTCCAAGCACATGATTCATTGTCGTCCATGGAATCATTAAAATTTACATAATTTATGAGCTGTCTTATTTGAGGTCCTTCAAAAATCCCTGATTTCAGCTTTTCTTTGGTCACTCCAGGAAATTTACATGATATGTAAACAAAACATGAACCTTCTTTGTTCAAAGCTTTCACAAATTGCTTTATGAGACCTAGTTTGATAAGTAGAGGTGGCAAAATTATTTTGTCTCTGTCAACCAATGGCTCGTTGACAACATTTTTATGTCCAACTCTCATTTCTTCTGGCCATGGCCATGGCCATTCTGATCTCGACCAATGTTCATGCTTAGCTCTACTGTCCCGTAAACAGAAGAACACATTTCAGACTCCTTTTGGAGCTATCAACGAAGAGGCACCATTCATTTGGCACGTATACTGTAGTGAGCTGGGGCGTTGATGGTTAAAACTAAAGAGATTTGACTCGATTTTGATAATAATTAATCTTTATTAAACTCATAGTCCAAGACATCAAACGGAAGACTCCGCATTTCTACCAAAGACATCGAATATACGACTAAAGTCAGTAAGTACAATAGCGTCACATAACAATACCGATAAACCCATTTCTCTGAGAAGACCGCCAACATTATTGCAGAATACCAGGCCATCAGCCATTGAAAAGAACGGTAGCACATTCTTTTCTCTGTTGCGATAAAAGGTAATGCTGGTTCCGGAATCAAGTAAATTTTTCTCATTCAAACTTGAAGCAAGAACTTCAGCACAGTGGCGTCATTTCACACTTTTCTTGGAGGGGGGGGGAAATTTTTGACAAATTTTGGGCAAATTTTTGCAAATTTTAGGCATTTTGTGCAATTTCTTTGCAAATTTTTTGAAAATTTTAATTTTTGGCAAATTTTGAGCAACTTTGGCAAATTTTAGGGCCAATGTTGGAAAATTTGCAATTTTTTGATATTTTTTGGCAATTTTTGCAATTTTTTGCACATTAATACATTATAAATTAATATTTTCATTTTTTGGGAGGGGGCACGGCCCCTCCAGCTCCCCCAAATGACGCCTCTGCTTCAGTAGATTCCTTTGAAAGGTTCAGGTCTCTTATTATGAGGTCACTTAATTCATGTTGGTTGAAACGCTGAGGAAGTGGTGAAGAATCTGTAAAGTCACAGTCATCATCATCACTGCTGCTATCCTGAGTGCTGCCTGTGACTCCTCTCAGGGGCGGCGCTAGAGTGGTGGGTCCGCGGGTCCGGACCCACCCAGCCTCAGACAGGGCCACACAAGCAAATCGTGCAAATCCGCAGAGATATTTTGATTTTAGGAGGAGGGGAGGGGTAGTCTGAGCCGGGTCCTGGTTCAGGCTGGTTGTGTAGATTGCATTAGACCCACCCAGCCAACAAAACCAAGCGCCGCCCCTGACTCCTCTTGGTCTGACATCTCTGGTAGGTGGCTGAAAGATACCTGGGTCGCTTGAGCAGCTTCTACGCGATATGAAGTCATTGTGTTTGTACGAAAACTCTTAAATATATATTTCAAAATTTATAATATTATATATTTAAATACAACTATATTTATTAATTAGTTATAATATCATCCATTTTATCACACTAGCAATAAGAAAACAAATCAACACTTCAAACATTGATCATGCAACTGTATTTCTAAATATGCCCTGAAAATTGTTTGCTTCTTCGTCCACAATTTGGGATAGATGGCCATATCTCAAAAACTAGAGCTGATAGAGAAAATCTGATGCTATACTTGGAATCAGCGCCCCAAATATACCAAGAAACAGATCTAACTTCTAAGGCACCAGACAAATTTTTTTGTTGCCCTGTGTAATCTGAGTATCATCTGCATATAGGTGATAATCTAGGTGATGATCTGACAGTAATGAACCAAGAGGAGTCGTGTATAAAGTGAACAAGAGAGGACCAAGAACCGAGCCCTGGGGAACCCCACAATTTAAATAGGCTGATGATGAAAAAGTACCATTTGTGCAGACAGACTGAGTACGAGGGCTCAAAATAAATAAAAACTATATATAGATAGCTAGGGAGTAGTTTAACCTATTAAAACCCAATTCCACTGTCGTTTTGATCTGCTGTACGTCATTCGTTCGTGACTCACTGCGATAACTACGTCATTTGACTTGGGTAAAAGCGAGAAGGGCTATGGGCCTACGGGTCTCCCACAGGCCGAAGAGCCTGCTACAGGTAGCATGCCACCATTCATCGATTCCGACGTTACTATTGTCAGAAAAAGACATAGTGGCGTTTTTATCGACTGCGAGGTATGCACAAAGCCATTGATGGTGTCGAAGGGGAAATTACACCAGTTACCAGCTGCAAAGCGATGCCTATATAAATAGTGCGGTGAAATGAAATCGGACGGACAGTTGACGCTATCGGCGAACTATCCACGCTAATACCTTACATTTATTTAATTTCCAGTTTAGGATAGCTGTTTATCGAGTCAAAATGTACGTGTCAGCGACTATGTATGCGATGTTTGTTTACGTGAGCTTGGCGGCCAAAGGTAAGTTCTTCTTCTTCTTCTTCTTCTTCTTTTTTATTGATTGATGCTGGTTGACAAGCCATTGAACTCCTCTTGCTACGCTGTCGAAGTGAATTTGTGCGAAGGGTGGGGAAGTTGTAAGATACCGACCCTTGCGACGACGACGATGACGATGATGATGATGATAGCCAAGCAAGTAAATAAGTAAACAAGCAAAGATAACTTTCGTAGTCACACTCCTCCATATATTCGAAGTACAGTATAGCTAATAAATTATATAATGCTTGATTATGGAAGCTCGAAATGCAAAAAAGAACTTTGTTTTGGTTCCTAAAGCAATTGGCAGAGAATCAGAAACTCCTCAGTCGAGTTCTTGTATTTTACAGAGGTTTGCATTCTTCCTTTGGCATATGCGTATAATTTGCCGTCGTCAGAGAGTTCTACGGAAATGCCGCGAGAGCAACTGCAGGTTTCTCTGGGCGAAGAGGTGACATTAAGCTGTCCTCAATCGAAATCAGGAGATCGTGTGAGTTGGTCTGCAGAAGATAAAAATGGCACAAAATTCGACATATATGAAGGATACGGCAAGCTAAATCCGAATGCGTATGGATACTCCATAAACAACAGCTCTGGAGTATGTTCTCTCGAATTCGTGGCTACCAGAGAAACAGCCATATTATATACATGTACAATACTTGGACACGTTCCAGTAACGCGGCATATAAGGGTCAATCTGTCAGGTTTGTACAATTTAAGCTTTCTTAAGTGTTCAAGAAACCCTAGAAAACATAAATATATAGGGTATATATAGTGTGCGCGCAAATGTTTAGTGT
Organism: Metaphire vulgaris; assembly: GCA_018105865.1. Classification (NCBI taxonomy): domain Eukaryota; kingdom Metazoa; phylum Annelida; class Clitellata; order Crassiclitellata; family Megascolecidae; genus Metaphire; species Metaphire vulgaris. The sequence goes on from CM030834.1 coordinate 2,251,632, forward strand.
TCCCCGTTATATAACACTTCATTGACTCAGCAAATCTATAGTTTAGAAAAGCTGTCAAACTTTATTTTAGACCGCATGCCAATAGATTCAATTAAAAAAATAGACAGTGCTTAGTATAAAGTAAGCCTATCATTAACGCGGTTATGGAAAAAATTCTTTAACATTGATTGTACACCATGCCATCACAGCAAAAATTGCTATATTGCAATTTCAAATATCACGCTGAATAAGAAAGTCTTTCGTTCATATATTAGTTAATGGGAAATTGGATATTGAAATGAACCCGCAGGACGAACAATTTCTTTTAAGTAAAATATTATCGTCATCGTATAAGTGGGGTCACCGGTCACCAGTTCACCAATTAGGCGTTATATTTGAAAAGTGTATACGTCTATATAAGTTCATATTTGACCCGTATTGATTGACAAAAGTGCGTTATGCTGATAACAAAATATTTTTTATATCGAGTATTATATTTTGTATAATATAAATCATATCATCATATTTTTATATAATCTATATAAAAATGATTGCCAAAAGTGCGTTATGCTGAAATCAAAATATATCTTATATTGAGTATTATATTTTGTATATTATATAAATAATATCATCCTATTTTTATATAATCTATATAAAAATATGAACACAATAATAACAGGCCTAATACTAATAATAGTAGTAGCAGCAGTAGTAATAGCTATAGGCCTAATAATAGCGACAATAGTAATAATTACAGCAATAATAATAATAATAGTATAGAACCTATGCAATATATCTATTTTTAACTTACCTCTAAGGCTCAGAGATATTTTCATTGGCTGTAAGCTTTGCTATATTGTGGGTTGTAGCATAGACTTATTGTTGCTGTTTGTTGATTTTTAGGTGTTCCAAACGCAGGGCGTCGGTCATTTCTTTGGATCGTATTCTTTGTTTTAGGTATATGTGTCATCATCATCATCAGAAGCGCGTGGCCAGCGAGGGCCGTTGCGTCACCCCTTGACCATGACCCCGCCGGATCGCACGACTGACTCCAGAGAGTAGATGGAATCTCGCTGGTCTGGATACAGATGTGGTTGATCCATCTTTTCCTGGGACGACCAGGTCAGCGCTTCCATGATCGGTCAGGTGGACGACCGATGGATAGGTCGACGTGGCATATGTGTGCTCGCGCTGATATATAAGTTGGCAGTAGTCTTCAAAGTTTTTCAGACGTGCGGGCCACATCGCTGACTTCTGACGGCTCGGAGGACCATTTCATATGCACAAGAAATTAAATTGAGTAAAATACACGATACAGCGAATGAATAACTGATAATAGCAAACAATGTATGGCTGATTATGATGTAGTGGATAATGTAGACCCAGAACCTCGGCTTTTGGTCTCATCAAGACGCCTATCTCCATTGGCTCAGAAACCGTGGAAAAGGTTGATTCATTCTGCTATCGTGGCTCAAGCATGCACCTCTCTGGTTGTCCCAGTTCTTCTCTATGGCAGTGAGGTAACCAGTCGAGACTGGCAGAAAATCGAGGCATTCCACACAAAGGACCAGCGTCGGATCTTGAATGTTAGATGGTTCGACTTTGTGCGCAATGACGAGATTTATTCACGATGATCTGGCCAGGAGACTATGCATTCACAAATCCGCCCTCGGCGTTTTGGTCTCTTCGGACATGTAGCACGACTTCCGATCGAAGTACCTGCGTCTGCTGCACTCCGTCTGGCTGCATCCGTCGTCCGAGATGGTGTCACAGATGCCCTTGATTGGCATCGACCTCGAGGAAGACCACCAACCACCTGGTCTCATCAAATCTGCGATGACTGTGGACTAACAGCCACCGAAGCACTCCAGTGTGCTCAGGACAGAACATTATGGAAAGCAATCGCAACGACCAATCCAGCTATGCGTGACTGATGATGATGATGATGATGATGATGATGATGATGATGTATAATATAGACTGCAGAATATAAGCTGAAATTGAAATGGTTTTTAACAACTGTATACTGTAAGATAAATGAAACGGATGAATTTCTAATAAAATTGCATCAAACTGTGGTCCAAGGTGTGTAGTCCTTTTACTCATAGGCTAATAGGCCTAAGTACAGATTTTAAGTGTTCATCGGGTAATGTTGATCTTCATCTTAGCAAATGTCTTTCCACACAAATATGTAGTTTCAAAAGCAGAAATAAATTCACGAGCAAAAGCTATAGATTCTATAGTGCAGGGGCACCCCTGGAAAAAATTAGGGATGCAGTGCACCCCTTGGAATATGAAGGTGGTTTTTTGCTAATCAAGAATTTTGAAGACACGATAAAGGAAGGGTGATGACCTTTTTGCTTGTCAGGGTTTTGAAAAGAAGATAAGGGAGCTGTGCTGACTTTTTCGCTTGTCGGGTTTTTTGTGATAAATGATGCTTTTTTAGCTGCGGCCCTGAAAAAATACACCCGCTGCTAAAAATTCTCTCCAACGTGCCTGTAGGCTACTGAAGAAAATATGCAAATCAATATTAATGCACGTAAATACATACAAACACACGTATAGGCGAGAAGATAGAATAGTGGTAACCACAGTGTCCTGTAGAACTGATGTAAGCGAGTTCGATACTCGCAGGAGCCCTGTGGTTGGCTTGGTTGGCCTTATCTCAAGGACAGTAATAAAAATGAATAGTAATGGCAACATTGCGAAGGAAACCATAGGTTCGGCGGAAGAGGCAGGCCACATTTCCCTTGATCTGAAGTACATGTATGACCGGGATTTCATTACACTCCGTAGCAGAGGGCTACACTTCCCGGTTTGTTACAGATACCTCTGTCCCTACACCCCTTCTCAGGGGTGATGTTGGCCATCACCAAAACAGACTGATGTTAAAACTATTCATTTAAAATTCTAAAATGTCATCCATTTTCAGATTGACTCATGTAGTCATGGTCCTGGTTCAGTGTTACATCTGCCATTGCTGCTATTGCATGTGACCTAGCTCAGCTCTACTAAAGAGACTCATTTCCTATCCAGATTCCGACATTTTCAGCGCCGCAAGAAACAAGTTTTCTAATTATTTGTGGTACCTCTGTGAAGAAATGGCTGACCTCGCTGTGCTTGACCCCAGTGTTGAACCTAACATCAAGCGTTTGATCGTAGCTGCTCTCAAACAGGAACATGGAGACAATCCTCATTCGCAGGACGATTGACCATAGGACGATTAACCATAGGACGATTGACCATAGGACGATTGACCATAGGACGATTGACCACAATAACGAGATTTGGGCTATTCTCAGCGGACCTTTAAGGACAATATCCCCACCCACTGGATACACTATTCGCACTCTCCTAGGGACACCTTGGTTATGGTTATGCACAAAGTACAAAGGTCAAGACTTGGAATTAGGCCTGCCTAGTCCTCTAGGGACATTATGCGCACCCTTTAGGGGCACTATTTTCTTATTTTTGCTATGGTCAAACGTCCTATGGAATTGGTCACAATTTTAAACAATCTCTTTGAAACCTGCTACAAGATAACTGGTAGGTTTCACACAATTTCTTATGACTGACTGACTGCCAACCTGAAGCAGTCAGCAGATGTCTAGTTTTAGAACTGTTAATAATACTCAAATAAGACAATATGGGTTCACAAATGCATGCGAGGTTCGTCACTGAGAGCATTATTGCAGGAAAGTGTTCGAGGTTGGCAAATTTCTCATCACAAATGGATTTATAAAATTCTGTCAAAGAAATTGGGTTGAATGTCGCTCGTGCGTCTGCCATGTGCAGATGACGGTCGTATGCGTGGTAACGTTTTATTCTCGAGAAAATAGGAGATCAATAATATTGACCTGAATCGACAATTCGCCTCCATCAAATACACTGAGTAGCGAAATATTTAATGCTTAGCTCGTTTTTGCGAAATAGACCACATTATTATTATTATTATTATTATTATTATTATTATTATTATTATTATTATTATTATTATTATTATTATTATTATTATTATTATTATTAGCTATGTAAGGCTTTTGGTGATTTGTAAAGCCAAAGAAGACAACCAATGCGAAAATGAATAAATTGCTAAAGTCATGTTGTCAACAGTTAGTAGTGTGTCTGTATTGTTGTATAACAACAACAACAACAACGACAATAATAATAATAATAATTATTATTATTATTATTGCTATTATTTTTTACCACAGGAGAGATCCTACTTAATCACTTAAATGCGATTATTATTATTATTATTACTAGGTGTTTACCCGTCAAAAATGACGGGGGAGATTGGCTGTTTTACCACCCGATTTTGCGCAAATGCAATAGGATTTTGCGCAATTAAATTCCTTAAATCGCCGTCTTTTCTTTCAACCGAGTTAACGCCCATTCGCATGGATTTTCTTGATAGTCAACGTTAGTGTAATGATTTGGCAGTGTCGAACGACATGCAGTGCTTGATTTTCTTGTTTGCTGTGCTGCTTTTTCACGCCGAGCAACCGCCTGCTCCTCATTCTCACTTGATTGTCGGAAAGCTCGTGAATGCTGGACTTTTTGTATTGCACGGAGTGTTAGAAAGAGGAATAAAAAAGCTAAGCAATGGTGCAAACCTAATCTTCTTAGCTCTTATATATCCTGAGATATAGAAAATTGAAAAAAATGGAAACTTTCTCAGAATTCAAAACTTACGCGAAATTCGTTCATAATACTTATGTTCAAACATTGGGGTCATCGGGTTAGAATTGATAGATCTTTGCCAAATGTCGACCGATTTTCAAACGTTTTGGTTTATTTTGTTCCTCTGACATCCCTTTACAACTTTGCCGCTGACCAAAGTGGGGTTACCGCTGAAAATATTTTGCTAGGGGGCTTTAAAAATTTTTCGGGGGGAGAGGGTGATATTTTAGGCCGTAAAGTGGACTCTACCCCAAATTTTTTTGTTTTGCACGGACGGTTAGAAAGAGGAATAAACAATCTAAACAATGGTGCAAATCTTATCTTTTTATCTCCTATATAGCCTGAGATATAGCAAATTTAAAACGTTACAGCAATCATTTCTGAGAACGGTTTTCCAAAAATTAAATCCCCAGTACGGTGACGGCGTCTGAAAATTTAATCCCCACTTGAGAGGTTAAATATAAAAAATAGGTATTGAGGCTAGGGATGAAAAATATATGTATAATAATGGGGGCAGGGCATTGGGGAGGGAAGGGAGGTTTGGGAGGAGGAAAGTGGGTTGTACGGGTTTTTCAGCAGCGTTGTGTAGGCTTGAAACGGGGTTTGGGGCCAGTGGGGTAGGGGCGGAGCGCTGATGGGTTGGGGCCTGGGCGATTGGGGAGGGATGGGTAGTTGGAAGGGGATAGGGAGAGAAGGGAACGGGGGTTTAGGGCCGGGGCAGGAATGGATTGGGGCTGGAATGGGTTGGGCCAGGGCGATTAGGAGAGGGATGGGGAGAAGGAAAAGGGATGGGGAGAGGGAAGGAGAACAGGGGGGTTTGGGGCCGGGGCCCGGGAATGTGTTGGGGCTGGGGTATTGGGGAGAGGGATGAGGAGAGGGAAAGAGATGGGGAGAGGAAAAGGGAACGGGGGTTTGGGGCCTGGGCCGGAATGGGTTGGGGCCAGGGCGATTGGGAGAGGGATGGGGAGAGGGAAAAGGGGTTGGGAGACGGAAGGGGAACAGGGATTGGGGGCGATTGGGAGAGGGATGGGAAGAGGGAAAAGGGTTGGGGAGACGGAAGGGGAACAGGGGTTTGGGGGGGAGCGATTGAGAGGGGGATGGGGAGAGGGAAGGAGATGGGGATAGGGAAGGAAAAGGGGTTTGGGGCCAGGGGCGGGAATGGGTTGGGCCTGGGCGATTAGGAGAGGGATGGGGTGAGGAAGGAGGGACGGGGTTTTGCTGCAATTAAGACGCTTCGTTAAACGCTCCGGTTTGATTAAACAATATTTGGTTGTCAATGACAACAGCGTCTTGCAATACCCGCCGTGTTGCGGACGGACGGACGGACAGACATCGAGAATTATATAATAAGATTATTATTATTATTATTATTATTATTATTATTATTATTATTATTATTATTAACCATGCACAAGCTGACTGTTGCCCTAGCGAAACTTGTCGAGATCTTTTATTCACTAATTCGACCAAAGGTTAAGTGTGAAAAGACATCAAGCATAGTTATCCGTTTATATCATTGGTCTACTCTATCGGTTCTACGCCAGAGATACTCAAATCGCGACCGCGGTACACAGTCCGGACCGCAAGGACGGTTCTTGTGGACCGCCGAAGTTCTTTCAATATCTGTCTGGAAATGTTTGAACCTGAATTTCAGTGGCTTTCAACACAGGAAACCCACTACTAAACCACCTAAAATCCAGTTATTATTATAACTATTAGCTTGCTTACTTACTGTTGTCATTGTAGGCCTAATCATAAGTTGATGCCTGTTTCCCTCAACGTACAACTCCTGCTTTTTGACAAGTTTTGGTCACTCAGTAATATATCATAACTTAGTTATAAAGTCTTTAAAATAAACACCAGAGCTCACCGTTTACTTCTAATAATATTAGAAATGTCCGCCGATAGGGCTGCGTCCCAGACCCCGCCACGAGAATTAAAATGACATTGAAAACATTTTTCAGTTGAGGGATTGTCAATACGTTATCATGAAGTCTAAAATTTCTTATTTGTATTTTGGGATTTGTCATTTGGACCTGTTGTATCGGTTCACTTAAAACAGTCTTTAAGAGGACCCTTAGTTACTTGTAGTTGCATATTACTTCCTAAAAGGCATAGGGATAATAGGACTTTCGTTGTAAGCTGTAACTAATGGACCCTCACGAATGATGGAAGACGCAATATGGGCCCGGCTTCACAAAAGTTCGAGTACGCCCCGTTCTACACTAATACATGTATTTGGATTAATTACTATATTTCAGGTACACGGAACGTTTCACATGGTTTTACTAAAGAATAAGGCGAAGAAACATCAGAGATTCGAGTTGCGTCAGGAAGGAGAAAAACGGCACCAGGATCCATGGTCACGTATTCAGATGATTTCTGCAAATTTACAAAAAAAAACGAAGAAAAATTACCACAATCGACACAGGCTACGATCGCAACATTACGTATAAGGAAATTTCAGATCTTCAACGATTCAGAGTGAATGTTCTAACCAGATAACATGATGAAAATTTAGGATTATAGAATACTTAATAATATTAAGCTGACTTGAATGAACTTTAGTGTTGTCGAGAACGCAGTGGGCCTATATGCTAGATTGCTAGAACTTCCAATAAAGCTATCATTAGGAAATACGTAACAGAATTTAAATCCTGGGCCTAAATGACAATGACTTCTTACTGGTCGACTTCTCTGAGCTCTAAGACCTGAAAATTACACAAAAATGACAGAGCTGCATAAATGAACCGGTCAACTGATCAATCAGTCATTCATCAAATGACTACTTTCAGCTACCAATATTAAAATCAATTATATGACAAAATGCTAAATATTTCCATTAAAAATGAATAATTGAATGAATATCAGCAAAGTCAAATATCACGATAAAATTTAACTATTTCCAGCGATGTTTTAATTTTAATTTTAAAGTGCACTTAACGTCCAAATATTCACAATAGCTACACTTAAGCCTAATGCAAAACAGGAATTCTTAAATTTGATTTGGATTTCCGTAGCGAGACTCGACAAACTGAAGACAATTTAATGTTTGCTCCGACAATGAATAAATGCATGAATGAATGAATATATCAATCAGTCATTCAATCTATCGGTCAATAAACTATGGTGCCACTATCATAATGCGCATAATGCTTATGGCATAGGCCGATGGCACACCAAATCGGTCCTATTTAGAGCCAGGCCAAGCCGTTAAATTCAGCTAGATTCAGTGTTGTATCCAGGCCTGTTGGCCGAAAATTCCCCCACCCAAACATCAAAATGTCAAAATTCCCCTCCCCCAATATTTCTGCACTGTGTTCACATTTGCCACGTATCACAATACTATCAATATCGTTGTTTAAAAGGAAGGAAGTAAGAATATCTTGGTTAATTAATGCATTTTGTCTCCCCTATTATTCAATCTAGGCCACTATATACAAAATTCCTAATAAAAGAAACAATAGAAGAAACCACAGGCATAAAAATGAACGGAATAGCATACACCATACTAAGAAACGCAGTGATCTGTTCCGATGTTCATTTAACAGTTTATAATTCAAAATCTCCAATATTAATGGTCATCATCGACATCCTTGGGCTTGTGTCCAGTGCCTTTTGTATGCGGTTTCTTCCAAATAATTGTCTGTCATGTGTCACGTGGAGTGCATGTTGAATGTCCAACTGGTCAGGTCACGGATGTTGTCTTGCCATTGTCTAATTTTGTCCTAAACTTCTTTTCAGAACTTTTCATTATTCCGAATCCTAGATTCCTTATGGTTCGATCGTCTGGCATCCGGTATGTGCGACCTAGGGAGAGTTAGTTTTCATTTCATTATCTTTGCAAGAGGTCCTTGTTGTTTATATTAGCGTTTTCATGAATTCTATATTTGGCAATTTTTGCAGTCTTCTTATTCCAAGTAGTCTCCTGTAACAATTACTTTCAAAACCCACTATTTTTATCGTAATAGTTAATACCATAATAATAATAATAATAATAATAATAATATAATACCTTGCATATCCAGATAGCCAGTGTATAAAGACAATTTGTCTTCAGTTGATATTTGACGACGATCATCACGGCTTACGTCAGAGGTTCTATTAAGATCTACACAGATGACACAACACCGGACAGATGTGAACCAAAGCTAGTTTTCAATTTACACCTTCACACACAAGCATCAACCTTATTTCAGAAATTATATTGGACAGTCATTAGTGCCGAAGCATTTGCCTGAATTTGCAATGGAGTGATTTAGGCAATCTCGTTGTCTCGATCAATCCTGTCTATGCTTCTGCAAATCAGGGGCGTCATTGGGGGGAGGCAGGGGGCCGTGGCCGCCCACAGGGAAATGAAGAAAAAATGTGTTAGGTGTTAGATGAATAAATAAATGTGAAATGTGCAAAAAAACCGCAAAAATTGCGAAAAATTTGCAAAAATATCAACAATTTGCAAATTTGCCAAAATTGGCCAAAAATTGCCAAAAATTTGCCAAAATCTGCCAAAAATTATCTCGTCCCCCAAGAAAAGAAGTTTGAAATGATGCTACTGCTGCAGATTAATCTCTTTGTAAAAACAGTAGGGGCCTACACAGAGTTTTATAAATACGGATATTATACAGTAGGTTTTTAAAGAAGGAATGCGCACATTATAGAAGTGCACGATTGAATTAGCTTAGCAAGTGACAGGGAAGATTTTAAGCAGAAGTCTTTGTCTTACTTGCGCCTGTTTTCCGTCTCTTGACAACAAGAAATCCGACTAAAAAGACGATCAACACAACGAAGACGCAGACACCGACGGAGATAAAGATGAAGATCAGAGCGGACTTAGGTGAATCTCTCTCCTCACTTAGATCGTCTTGTATCTCTAAATAGGAAACATTCGAATGCACAGCAACAATGATGGCTGGCGACTTCCAAACTAACGGACATTCTGGAATGTTGTCCGCTGCTGAATTTATTCTCGTCGTTTTCGAATATGCAAAAGATCTTCGGTCCGATGTAAATTCCAGTTTGCATTTCAGTTGGGTGTTGTTCAAACTCGGGTGGGCATCGAGTGTTACAGTAGACGTCAGAAAACCATTGCTGTAGATGTTGTTAATGCGAGTAGAGTCGTGTAATCGCTGTTCTACGCCCATAGTCTCTATTGTCCAATTAAGTTGTGGGGCCCACTGTCCTGAGAAGCGAATACTGCACTCGAATGTGATGCTGTTGTATCGGCGAATTCCGTGTTCAGAGCTATTGAGCCCAATTTGTACACAGTTCAGATGTCCTAAAAGAGTTATCGAGAAAATCCACTATAAGTGGTACTTCTAAACCGTTTATTGCAATCGCCAAGTCAAGCAAGAAAATCTGAAAAGATACGCGACTCAGAATACTTAAGTCTAACGGTGTGAATCGATGGTAGGCCTACTCCGGACCCATCCGTTAAAGACCAGGTCATTTCAGAGATCAGCCAGAGTAGGAAAACACCAGACGGGTTATGAAGGAATAGTCAAATGCAGAAGATGTGTTTTTAAGCGTAGACTCGAGAAAATACAAGCTAATTTAAGTAAATTTCAAGAAAAATAATTTACCTAATACGATTAAATCGGCGACAGCTCGTTCTATTCCTGCGGGTTCTTCGCACATGTAGTGATGCGACAGTGAACTGGTCGCTCTGAACTTTAGGTTGTATTGTCCTTGTCCGTCTCTTGCTATGCTATAAGTTCCGGTGTATTGTGAATAGATTCTGTTTCCAGCAAAAAGAAATTCAAACGTACCAGAGCCGTTGCTGAAAATCATCCATATGAGTCTTGTACTATTTGTCCTGCATCTCATCAACACTTCGGTCCCTTCGAGGGCAACTGTGTTCTGCGGGAGCTCCACTAGTTTGCTAAGATGTCCTGGAAATTGAAATATTGATCGATTAATGTACACAAAGCTATCTTTTAATGTGAATGTTACAGACAGACAACACGCATCATTTTAAATTGTTCATTGTGTTTTATATAAAATCACAGATAACAGCTACAGCGGACAAAAGGAAGTTGCAATGGAGGGCTGTAAGAGCGTGCCCCTACTGAGTGCCTGGCCCCCCCCAGTGCCCCCCCAGTTGAGACCCTATACTGTACTTAACAGGGGCAGTGACGCAGATTAGTCGCTTGAGATTTTGTTCTCTTCAGTTTGTTTATTAACTCGACAAATTTGAATGTTGCTCTTGCGAATTGTTAAAATTTTTACTCTTAATTTTTAGGCTGTTTCCTGCAGTTTATGTCGGTATATTTTTCTTTAACCAGTTTTATTTAACTTTGCCGGAATTTATAGACTCAGAATCAACATGACCTATTATCGCTCATTTCATTACCGTTACTATTTGTAATTGAATTGAATTTAGGCCTTCTCTTAGTTTTTACAAATTAAATTTTTACTCCACACTAATATTGGCTGCACTTTTGACCTCGTGCTGAGCTTGTGAGCCGCTGCATGAGCTGAAAGATAATTTGACTTTTCTTCACAACTTTATTTTACTCGTTAATCTCAGCCTGACATCATGACATTATTTCCTCTCTATTTGTTTATTCTAACTGTTCATTTCTTTTTCCCTAAGCTTGATATACGAAAACCGATTAATCATTGGACCTACCGCACTGCCGTTGATCAATACTCACATTTAAACAAAATTCCTATCTCCTTTTCCTTAACCCTCCGTTGTTCACATCTTCGTCTTCGCCGTTCGCATTTCCATCTCACCCGACGCACAGATATCATTATCATCCTTCTCGCTCTTTCAGGCGATATCCACCCAAATCCCGGACCATCCCAATCACATGACACTATGCACTCTCAACATCAGATCCCTCACTAATCCTCAACACACACATTCACTACACGAACTTGCTAACACAAAATTAGACCCCTTCTTTCCAATACACATGCTTCACTCCTCAGCCATAGACATAGTTGCACTAACTGAAACCTGGGTATCTCCGTCTACAACTTCATGCCAGTTGATCGAGGCAACCCCACCTGGCTTTTCCTCTTGAGCTTTCCCCGTTTGAAAAAAAATTTACCAACTGTTCTTCTAATCTAGGTGGAGGCACTGCTTTTTCTTATTCGTGATCATATACAAATTAGCAATTCCTCTTCAATGAATTTCTCTTCATTTGAATGCTCATTAGTCACCCTCAATCTTCCTCTCTCAAAACTAACTATTTTTAACATTTATCGTCCCCATTATCATCAAAATACTCAGCCTCATTTGTGACATTCCTTGATGAATTTACCTCTTTTTGGGCTCTGCAGCTACAACTCCACACGAATTCTTAATTACTGGCGACTTTAATTTACACGTGGACAAGAGTGATGATCCTAACTCTACCCAATTCATGCAGCTGCTCACACAGACAAACCTCACGCAACACATATCTCTTCCAACTCACACTTTTTTGGACACACTTTAGATCTACTTATCACGTCATCTTCTTCATCATTATCTCCAATCTCAGCAATTAGTCAAGTCTCTCCATCTGATCATTTTCCCATCTTCACCATTTTAAGTATCTGCTCACCAACTCCTCCACCTCGTGGCACCTACTCATTCCGCCGTCTCAACAAAATTGACATTGCCTTGTTCTGTGATAACATTAAGTCATCTGACCTAATTACTAACACCCCTACTACCCTATCATCACTGATCGATAAATACAATTCTGTGCTTTCTGGTCTTCTCAATAAACATGCTCCTATCATCACTAGACCTTTTTCGTCTCATAACAGCAAACCCTGGTATAACTCTTTCATTCATGCTTTCAAGTCATTTCGCAGACGTCTTGAGCGAACCTACCATAAAACACATTCTCCATCTGACCTTTTAAATCTTCGTTCCACCACCAACCGCTATCATAATCTCCTTACATCTGCCAAAAAGAAGTACTATTCTAACATCATTTCAACAAATAGCTCAAATCCACGTAAGCTCTGGAAAACTGTAAATGATCTTTTCCATCGCAAAGACTCAAAACCTCTCCCTCAATCCATTTCTCTGTCAGAACTTGCTGAATCTTTTGCTAAGTTCTTCTCTGTAAAAATCTCCAAGATTCGCAGTGTCCTCAAGTCTTTCACTATTACTCAAACCACCTCTCCTCATTATCCTCCTCCCCACAACCTCCATGCAATTTATCCAGCTTCACTCCTACAACTGAAGAAGAGGTATCCAAACTTCTACTATCCTTGCCAAACAAACAATGTGATCTAGATCCCATACCTACCTCTTTACTCAAACAGTGTGCCACCGTGCTTACGCCTATTATAACTAGAATCATCAACCTCTCTCTTATCTCAGGCACTTTCCCATCCGCATTCAAAAACTCTTTTGTCACTCCTCTCCTAAAAAGCCTGGTCTTGACAGAGAAGATCTCAATAACTATCGCCCCATCTCAAATCTTTCTCTTCTATCAAAACTTACTGAAAAAATTGTGCTTTCCAGACTGAATGAACACCTTTCAAGTAACTCACTATATAATGCTCATCAATCTGCCTACACTAAACATCACTCAACTGAAACTGTCCTCGCCTACATTTATGACAGACTCTTAACTGCAATTGGTCTTCGCCAAGTTACTGGCCTTTGTCTCCTTGATCTCTCTGCTGCATTTGATACCATAGATCACAAAATTCTGCTCGAGCGACTCTCTCTCTGGTTTGGCATATCTGAAAAAGCTCACAACTGGTTTGCATCTTATCTCAAATCTCGGTCTTTTCAAGTGTCCTGTCTTGGCCAAATTCTCTTTCTCATATTATAGATTATGGAGTGCCTCAAGGATCTGTTCTTTAGGGCCTGTAGCCTACTGTTCAGCCTCTACACCACACCACTTTCATCTCTAATTAATTCCTCAAGTTTAAACCACCAACTCTATGCCGATGACACTCAGCTATTCCTTTCCTTCTCACCTCTTTCATTCAATGCTTCTATTATTGAGCTTGAATCTGCATTCTCGTCAATCTCTGCATGGATGTCATCTAATCTCCTCGCTCTCAACCCATCTAAGACAGAGTTTCTTTTAATCGGACTACCCCAACAACTCAAAAAAATTGACAATCCTAAACTAGTTTTGGCTCCTGACACCACAATAATCCCTGTTCCAACTGCTAGAAATCTCGGATTCAAATTTGACTCTTTTCTAAACTTCGAATCACAAATCTCCCAACTTTCAAAAGCCTGCTTTATTCATATTCGTGACCTTCGTCGCCTACGTCCTTGTCTTGATATTAAGACTGCGTCCACAATCGCCACCTCTATAGTCCACTCCAAATTAGATTACTGTAACTCCCTCTACTATAACCTTCCCAAAGCCTCCATCAACAAATTGCAATCAATACAAAATGCACTTGCTCGTGCTGTTACTAAGTCACCTAAATTCTCCCATATTTCACCCATACTAAAATCATTACATTGGCTTAAAATAACAGAACGTATCCAATATAAGATAATAACACTTACACATAGCTCACTTCAGTCATCAAAACCTGTCTACCTTAGATCACTATTAACCCCTCAGCCTCCTCGACCCACACGTTCGTCATCTCATCTCACTCTGTCACGCCCGCTAAATCAGTCATCCCTGAAAATTTGCAACCGTGCCTTCTCATATGCTGCACCTGAACTCTGGAACTCGATCCCAGCTTCCCTTCGCACACTTGGACACTTTAAAACAATAAAATCTGATTCCTCATTTCCTATAATTCCCGCACTATCTCCTCAAGTCTTCAGGTCTAAGCTTAAATCCTTCCTGTTTCTGAAATCATTTCCGCCATAGCTGTAACAACCTAGCCTCACTGCCCTTCGGATATTGACCATTGCCTGGCTGATCCCACACCTTTCCTATAGCTATTTTAAGAGAGGCTGAGCGCCTAAGAATAAGCAGCTACTGTTGTGCTGCTTTCCAAGGCGCTATAGAAATCCACGAGATTTTACTTACTTACTTACTTACTTACTTACTTAATGCTACATACATTAAACAACAAATGGTTGGCCCCCATGATTAGACGTTGCCACCCCAACGGCCCCCCACTTGCCAAATCCTAGAGCCGCCTCTGCGACAATGGCTGTGTTGAAACACAGGAGAAATCCTGCTTAACTATTTGAAATTCATTTTTTACATTCATCATTTTAAATAAATACACTGTAGGCCTATATATCTCAAATTTCTTCCATTCTTTCATTAGTATAGGGCTACAAGCCTACTTATTACATGTACAGTCATATGCAATGATTTGTTTCGCTGCAAGTCATTTCCATGAATTATAAAACCTCATTGAAAACGTCTATTCTCACCAAGGAATCGATCAAATCTCAATTAATTATCTTATCATCATCATCATCATCATCATCATCAGTATAATCACCATCCTCATCCTCACCATCATCATCATCATCATCGTCGTCATCATCAACATCATCGTCATCATCATCATCATCATCAGTATAATCACCATCCTCATCCTCACCATCATCATCATCATCGTCGTCATCATCATCATCGTCGTCATCGTCATTATTTTCATCCATCACTCGACCACTGCGTCACACCGGCGCTGGGGCGATGACACGGGTTAACTGCCTCCACGAAGTCCTGTCTTGTCTGGCTCGATGTGCTTCTGGTTCTGTCCTAGAGGTCCATTCTGTGTTGTTATTCATCCTGGTCGTTCTTGGTCTTCCCCTGCTTTCTCCTTGTCCTTCTGTGATCCATAGCATTATGAACTTTTCTATGGCGTTTTGCTGTCCAATGAAAAAAGAAAACGTAGCGTTTCTGTTAAAAACATTTCTATTTTTGACTGGCTGGCGATACCTTTTAGAATCTGATAACTATATTTACCGGATATGCAAACGAAGAGTATTTTGCCAAAGAGCAGATTTCGATAATCCATCTTTGTGCTCCTAAAAAATATGCGATAAATTAAAGTAAAACTTGCGTTCCGTGCTCGAGTAGCTGTTGCAATAAAATGCAGATTTGGTGAAATTGTCAATGCAGAGAGTAGTTTCCATAGAAGTCACAGTCTGCATGAAACGTATGCGGTGCCCTCGAACTTATATCAATTCTGATTGTTGTGGAGCTGCTGAGAGTTTTAAAAATATCTTATCAGGCCCGCAGTATCTTCTTTACAAACTAAAAAGTCAAACAAACGTCATTTCAAAGTCAGTCGGTCAACTTTCTGAATGTAGATATCAGATTTTTCCCATCGGTTTTGTGATGAAAGTAATAATTATTCGAGATTAAGCCATGAAATAATAATATAGTCTTATATGTTTTTCCATGCTTTTGTTTTTGTACAAATAAAATAAGCAACTGCAGTATTTAATTCCTGCCTTGTTATCATAAGCATCATATCGACTTCAAGCTGATATTATCTCAGGATTTATTAGCGCAGTCGACCGGGCGTCTCTCTCTCTCCCTCCCTCCCTCCCTCTCTCTCTCTCTCTCTCTCTCTCTCTCTCTCTTTCTCTCTCTCTCTTTCTCTGTGTGTGTTTGTGTGACACTTTCGGTTTCGCCTTAACACTCATCTCTTTCAAATGCATACTCTTTTTAGCTCTGGAGCAAATCTTTGATTGAGCTTAACAAACGTTGTTATATCTTGATATTTTTACCTTCGTAAGGTGTAGGGGGGTGGGTGGTAAAATGACACCAAATTCCAGTAAAAGCTGCGTATCTTTTTTTACTGTTGCACTTTAGGTAAAATGCCTGTATGACTTTTCCTAAATATGTTTTCACTACACAATGGTCATATTTTACACATTTTATGCGGTGCCCAATAGCAGTGTCGGTCGACGTCGTATGATATTTTACACGAGTGATTTGTCTATCGAAATGCATATACACTGTATATACGTTGTGTACATATGCACTGTGTATACACTATGTATATGTTACAGTCAAAGTGTGAAATCAGGCAATGTTGACATTGCCTGAAACTTTTAGGAAATGTCGACATAAGCCGTTTCACTCGGGCACTGTCGACATTGACTGAATGTTTAGGCATTGTTTAACAATGCCTGAAATTTGCCCAATTTTTATACACACATTTCCTGAAATCTTTATCTGTGATGGAATAGCATAATAAGTAACATAAAACAGTTCTGAAACCTTAATAAGCGCCAAAAACTTTAATAGGTTCAAATGAAATAAAAAAAACAGGCAGTAATAGAAAAAAGTTATACACAACTGTAAAAATTTCAAATGCAATAAAGGAATGAATTCCAAAAAACTTTATAAGGTTCTAACGCAATAAAGAAAAAGCAGTCATATAAAACAGTTCTACAACATTAATGAAGTCAACTAAAACTTTATAAGGTTCTAATGCAATAAAGGAAAGAGCAGTCATATAAAACGGGCTAAAATTTAACAGTTCTTATTGCAGCAACTTAAACTTGAATGGCAACGACTATTGCATTTCAGCTTAGCTTTGAAACATCTACAACGATTTGTTTCACACTTTTTTGAACCCTTACAATTGCATTTTGCAAAACCTTGACCGCCACTCTTTGATTCGTACTGAACAGCAGCCCTCAATGAAATCTCGCTGTGTGCCATGACATCATCTTCATTTAGCAGTATCTGGGTGCACAAATCAAATTGATTTCGTGCATACCGGTCTTGTAGAACACCAGCTATAACAGCTATACGATACATGTCGTTGCAGTTACGATCAAAAATGACACCCATGATATTACGAGGGTCGCCACGTCCTCGATCAACTAATGGAACAGGGACGGTAACATTGTCACCAGGATTTCCAGCTGCAAATTCTATTCTACTACGCAAAACCATTCGTTTAGCTTGCTTCACTAAACCTTCTCGAGCCCTCTTGCGATGAGACTGTATACTATCATGCAGGTGATCTATGAAATCTGATGCTTGCTGGTTACTAGTGGTTTCCGCCTGTTCTTCAACCGTTGTAGCTCGCGATGAAGCTGTACTGTGACTGGCTGTGGTATGATCCGCAGCAGGTGAATAAGCGTAAGCTGTTTCAGTGGTTGCAGCTGATGTAGAAGCAGTCACAGACGTTCCAGCAGCCGGAACTGAGAATGACGTTGAACTGTGACAGGCGACACCTTGAAAAAGACTTCCCGTAGTTATTCACAGCTATAGGGATACAGCGAACAGATCCCCCAGCCTTAATATGGCCCTGACAGCGAAGCCTCAGATCTTCTTAAGTCCAAGTTAAGCTTGTTATGCTATTCCATCACAGATAAAGATTTCAGGAAATGTGTGTATAAAAATTGGGCAAATTTCAGGCATTGTTAAACAATGCCTAAACATTTCAGTCAATGTCGACAGTGCCCGAGTGAAACGGCTTATGTCGACATTTCCTAAAAGTTTCAGGCAATGTCAACATTGCCTGATTTCACACTTTGACTGTAACATATACACTGTGTTTGTATACACTGTATATACACTGTATATATACACACTGTGTATACACTGTGTAGGCCTATATATACGCTGTGTATACACTGTATATATATATACACACTGTATGCGTACTGCATATACACGGTGTACACTGTATTAATGTTTTGTTGTTAATGCGACTCGTCCATACATATCTTTTCAAACTGCGCAGGCTTGATATGTTTTGGACTATAATTTTGCTTGTTTTTTAACACAACGCATATAATGCATGTTGTATGATAAAATTACTGGTTGCAGGTATATATTTCATAAGTATTTTCCTTTATATTCATGATATATCAGTGGGGGGTAGAAGTAGAATTACCCCCTTACAACAAAGGCGTCGAAAAAAGTTTCGCACCCTACGAGGGTTAAAGTTATTATATAATCAGGTCGTTGATATCGCCATCTTGTGAATAACGACGAATTCGACCTCTTCATCAAGTGCAGGTGTCCTGTCCAGAAACAGGTTCCATACTCCAGCCTCGCCACTTCTCTTTATCCTGAGCTTTTCTTTTCGTATTATATACATGTTCCTTGCTGTAGGATCGAATATTCTCTCTAGTACCATTTATTTGCTCGTCCTATTTGTGTCTTTTTTGCTATTTTTTCCCTTTATTACTTCTCCTGGTAGACATGTTTTTTCTCCCAGGGCTTTTTCTAGTACGAATTGTGCTTATCTGACTTTCTTCTTTTCTTTTATTTTATCCTCTTGCAGACTTTTTCTTTTATTGATTTTTCACCCAGCTGATTTTTCATATTTTTGCCAAATCCATGTCTCAAATGCCTTCAGTCTATGTCTTCCTTTCTAAGCGTCATGTTCTAACCCATAGACCGTCACTGGCCAAATCTGTGTTTGCCCAATCATTTCTAGAGATTGCGGCTTAAGTTTCTTCTCAGCAGTTGTTTTGGTGTAAATGTGTCTTTCCCCATGACAACAATATTCTGTTCGGTATTTCTTTCTAGCATTTGACGTTTGTAGCGATCAGGCTTCATAGATAGCAGAACGCTTCCTGATCCATTTACACCCAAAAATTATTCCTGTCTTCCTTAAATTGATTTTCAATCCGTATTCCTTTGATGTTGTGTTTACAGAGTCCAGTAACCTCTGTAATCCGTAATCCTTCGCTGGTGTTTGCCGTAATTAACTGATCATTAGCAAACCTTATTTTCCTTCTTTTTCCGCCCACTACTGCTCCTCTTCTGTGTTCTCAAATTCTTCTTCTCGGGTGCCATGCATTGCTGCGTCGGCAGACATGTACTTAAACTTTTCACAACCTCCGGTATTCCTCAGGAGTTTGATGCTGTCTACCTGCTTGTATCTCTAGTCCATACCTTTGAATTAGTCTGTCTCTTTGTTTTCTCTTGATTGTTTACCTCCACCATGCCTTTTATTGTCAAGTTCTCGAGTTCAAGTTCATTTTTACTCATCAAGTGCCCGAAAAATTTCATCTGTCTTATAGCTTAACGGTAGCCACCAGTGTTTATTCCTCTTCCATCACCTGTAAAATTCTTTGTTGGTTCTTTTATCCGTTCACTGAACTTTTAGCATTCTCCTGTAGAACCACATTTCTGTAGCTTTCAGTTTCTTTTTTCATAGCTTTTGATCTGTTCCAAGTCTCTGCACCATATAGCACAACTGACCATACGTAGCACTTAAGTATTCTGAGCCGTGTTCCTTTTGAAATTTTCTTGCTTGACAGTATCTGTTTCATTTCCCTACAAGCAGATTTGGCCATGTCTATTCTTATCCTGATGCCTTTGTCGCTTCTTCCATCGCTTATGATAATGCATTCCAAGTATTTGAGCTGCGCTACTTGTTCTATTTCTCTTCCGTTTAAGAGATTCCTGCGCACGTTTGGGCACTTTTTTGTGTTTGGTGACTACCGTTGTAAAAGTTCTCAAATACTTTTCTTATAAGTTCTTCCGTTGTAGATGTTGAATAGCAACCGTGAAAGAGGGCATCCTTATCTTACTCCTTCTCCCAGAATTCCTGACTAGGAGTCTTTTCTATTTAAACCATGGAGCTATTATTAGAGGAGACGGCATCACGTCATTTCTAACCAGGCTGCGTGAAGCCAGTAGCGCGTAGGCTTAAAATAACACCTCCATTGTTAGCGGCCATTGTGGTTGTCTGGTTGAATCGGACGAATACAGAAGTATTAAGTCAGAGTTATATCATTCCCTTTTAAATTTTTTTTATAAATAATAACTTTTTTATTGGGACCTGCCATTAATCTTCGGGAGGGGGGAAGTTTTTGACATAATTATTAAAGTGGGGGAGGGGTAACTGAAAGTTGACAGTTGATGACAAGGGGAGGGGGCAGTGTTATTTATAGGATTATGAATTGGGGAGGGGTTGTCGGGAAATCGGGAGGGAGGGGTCGGAATTTTTAAGTCTCTCCCCGAAAAAGGCTGACAAAAAAAGGTCATCCGACAATAAAAGTTTGGGGAAAAGGATGTCTTCCATTGCGGGGGTGTTCATCAGAGCTAATTAGTATCCATTTTGTATACATACCATTGTCACATTACCAAATTTTCGGGGTGTCGACCTCAAATTGGGGGGTGTTGGGGGTGTTAGAAGGGTGTAAAAATATCCATGGGAGGGGTAAAAAATTGCCCAAAAATTGTTGACGTAATTAATGGACAGCCCCTATGCCTTATTGAAAACACGATTGATGTCATCCAATATACTGTCCATTTGGTATTTTTCAAACACAAATGTCGAACAATAGCATCTTAATCAGTGGCGGCTCCACAGGGGGTCCGGGGGGTCCGTGCCCCTATTGAGTGCCTGGCCCCCAGTGGCCCCCCTGTTGGGACCCTATACTTAATACTACATACCTAACAACAAACGGTAGGCCCCATGATTAGAAGTTGCCACCCCAACGGTCCCCCACTTGCCAAATCCTGGAGCCGCCACTGGGCCCAGGGTGGGTCCGTGCCCCCTATTGAGTGCCTGGCCCCCTGTTGGGACTCTATACTTAATACTACATACCTATTACCTAACAACAAACCTTTAGGCCCCCATGATTAGAAGTTGCCACCCCAATGGCCCCCCACTTGCCAAATCCTGGAGCCTCCACTGATCTGAATCTCCATTTTCAATACAGACTAATAAAAAGTTCTTAGAACATTGGTAAAACATTCCCGCAGCTATTCCCCATGGCTCAGCTGATGATGTTTTGAGTATACCAATGTGGCTGCCGTTTGGGAATTTCCCAAATAGTTGGCTTCAGCCAAATGACGTAATGCCGTCTCCTCTAATAATAACTCCATGATTTAAACCTATTGTTATTGATTGGTTCGTGTAGAGGTTTCTTATAAGTGTCTTCTGTGTAGTCTATTCACATTCTTCCTAATGCCCTCAGGCGAATGTTTTTTGCGTTATGCTGACTGTAAGTTTGGCAGCAAGTTTTTAGCATTCAGATAGTTCAACCAGCTGAACAGCTACCATGCGTTCAAGTATAGTTTACTCAACCTTGGAAGATTGGATGAAAAGCCTACTACAAGAGTATTGCAATAAATGAGACTGCCAGACGCTAGGACATTTGCCAATAGCACGAGTGCAGGTTTATCAATAAATGTCCACCTCCTCCACCACTACCTCCTCCTCCTCCTCCTCCTCCTCATCATCATCATCATCATCTCCGCTTTCTGCAGCTAATTGCATCAATAATTAGATAAGATATGTTTCCAATGTTTCCTTTCGTTAGCTCGTCTTTCAGTTTTTGCGATGTTTGTTTTTCTGGGTCCTAGGTCCTCCTTGATGTTATCAATCCAACGTTTGTGTGGTTTTCCTTTTTCCTCTCCTCCACTGTATCTTTGTGTGTAGAGCTTATCTTTGTTTGTAGAGCTTTGTATGGCCGTCACTTATTTTTCATTCTATACACCTAGCTAAACCAAGTTAACCCTTTTCTTTTGATCCTTTCTATTATGCAATCATTTAGCCCGAAACGTTGTCTCAGGGCTATTTCTAGGATTGTGAATTTGGGGTGTCGGTAAAAAAATTGGGGAGGGGGGTGTTCGGAGGCTATCTAGGGTACGTACCACATACATACAATTGTTAGATTAGCAAATTTGGAGGGTGTCGACCTGAAATCGGGGTGGGGTGTTGGGGGTGTTAGGGGTGTAAAAGTATCCCTGGTTGTCTGATATAATTAAATTTTATTATCTTTAGCCATCTGTGCGCTACATTATTTGCCTTAAACAAACAGCTCATCGCTGCCACAATTATCCTTTATTGTCAGGTTTTGAGCGTCCTTGTCTCTGAGTCTTGTAGTATTTGCATGGGGTTGGTATAATACAATTGCTTTGTGAACTGTGTTCCTAATACCAAATATACCGCGAAGGTCCATGCAGGTCACAGGTGCCATTTATATAATTGGTGAAAGAAAGAGTAGAGTCAAGATCCCTTGAGGTATTGCTCAGGGGGATAACCGAGCCCCCAAAATTGAAGAAATGATAGACTCGATTGAACTTTCTTGAGATGATGCTTTGTCCTCAGAAGCAAGGATTCGGATTTACCGCTTAGCCGGGTTTAGAAGCAATTAATTAATTAATTAATTAGAAGCCATTAATTAAAACCCATCCAGAGCTGAATACGAGAAATTGTGTGAAACAAATGTCATGAATATACATTATACAAGCAGGCACTGTGGACGATGAATGAATGCTGGGGAGCGACCATATCTTTCCAAAGCAGCAACAGGCAGATCAGGATCAGTCCCAAATGGCAATGGCCTAGCTCTGCCCGGTGTGGGCTATTACTGACTGCATTCCTGGAATGGACCACATCTAACGAGCGTCCATCTCCCCGTCCCAAGGAAATCGCGTATCCTCGAATAAAACGCGGATCAACCATAATCGCTCGCCCTGGAGGTCACAAAGACCCTCGTTGGTTAATAAGTGAGTGAGTGAGTGAGTGCGTGAGTGAGTGATGAAAACCGAGTGACACACGGACATGTAGCCATCTTGAGTCAGTAGAGTTGATGTAGCGGGAAGAGAGAAAGACAGAGAGAGAAAGAGAATGAGGAGAATGAGAGAGAGAGAGAGATAAAGAGAAAGAGAAAGAAAGAGAACCACTTCCGTATCTAGTTCGGCTGTCGCCGCGCCGTCGTTTTAAATGCTGTAATAATGGCTGTGCAAACATCGACTTCCTCAGATCGGTCGAAATCCTCTTAGCGGCTTTGTTGATAAACGGGATGCGTCTCTGACCTCTGACTAGGCAATAATTTAATTTATTTATAACGAATATTTATTCGTATTTCAAGTGGTGGTTTCACACATGGCAGATGCTACTGAACCATGCATTCTAAAATTTGATGATGATGATAATAATAATAATAATAATAATAATAATAATAATAATAATAATAATAATAATAATAATAATAATAATAATAATAACAACAATAATAACAATAACAATAACAATAACAATAACAATAATAATAATAATAATAATAATAATAACAATAATAATAATAATAATAATAATAACAATAATAATAATAATAATAATAATAATAATAATAATAATAATAACAACAACAATAATAATGTGGCTACTACTGATGAACCGCCAATTGACTGATCCGAGCAGATTTGAAGAGCTTAGGCACAGGACCACTTGCCCGCTTGTGAGGGTTCCTTATTTGTGCAATCATCGTCAGGTGCGTCACTGAACTGATTCAAGATTTTGCCCACAACAATGGAAGAAAAATCGCTTCCTATTAGTTTGCAGCAGTCCTTTGGGATTCATGCAACTATACACATTAACATTCACTAGACCTATGTATACTTATTTTGCCATTTGACATGACATTATCAGTAGCAAATACACGCGAACTAAAGCTAATGACTGCTATCCTCGCATCATTAATTACTTAATTGTTTTATTGAAGATTTGTGATCACATCTACTAATTACCACATTATGACAATAAAGGATTGGAATGGAGGCGCAGTGGCGTAGCTACGGGTGGGCAGGGATAACCGCCCCCGGTCGCCGAAGGGGCGCCAAATTTATGACGAAAAAAATCATTTTTATACAATAATTTAAACGGGTAGTTATTGTATGCAATGCAACTTAATAATTATGCGAAATAGTTGTGGCACTTTTTTTTGCTTGTCAGGACTTTTACGAAAGTTGAGGGCGCCATTGATACATCTTGCTACCGGGCGCCGGATACCCTCACTGAGCCACTGGGCCCGTGCTCCCCCTATTGAATGCCTGGCCCCCAGTGCCCCCAGTTGGGACCCTATACTTAATGCTACATACATTAAACAACAAATGGTTGGCCCCCATGATTAGAAGTTGCGCCCCAAAGGCCCCCACTTGCCAAATCCTAGAGCCGCCACTGGGGCGGCACCCATAAAACCACTCCGGGCAGAAAATATCCTAAGGTTTGTAAATTCAAAGTAATAAAATAGGTGTACAGCTAATGATTAATGACTCGCTGCACTTGCTTAATGGCCATCGCTAAAAAGGAAAATTGCCATTAAATTTTGTGGACATAATTTATAGGCTGCAAGAGGACAAAATAATATGCTTGCACTCAGGCCCTCAACCTTCAATGTGCAATACACATGGTCCAAGAAAGGAAAGGTCCATGAGCAAAACAATGACAAACTTTTATCTCTGCTGCATGGCTTAGACGGTCTACGCGACTGATTATGATGATGGTGGTGATGATGATGATGACGACGACGACGACTGGCCACTGTTAGTCCTATAAATATTCCGGTTAAGGAAGAGCAATATAATTTGACAATTATACTGTAATTGTGATGTGTACATAAATATGTTATTTGCTGATAATCTGCCTTATCTTTGAAACACTGCCATATCAGCGAAGCGATCACAGTAACTGCCTGTCGCTGGCCAAATGTATATACATTTTCGATTGAGATCAAACAACCAGTGTGAAGTCGTCAGACATAGATTAGCCGGCCAATTTGTTTGATGAGAGATTTTCCAGTGCTGACATAGTTGATTTCGTCTGCATTTAATCATCATCATCATCGTCATCATCATCATCATCCTCATCCTCATCCTCATTATGAGAACTGATTTGTCATAAGGGATGAATGGAAAAATCTCAACTAGGCCCTATATAAGTTTTCTTTTAAAGAGACCATTTAGGCTACAGTAGTTCAGTGCTCCGATTCTGGCGCTGTGTCTTACATAAAGACATTGTTCCCATAATAGTACTATTACTATTGGAGAGAAATCAGAAATAGGCTAATGAAGAGATTTATAATACCATTCAATTAAATCTGAGGTCCCGCTACAACATTGATCACATGGTATTATGTTTAATAATCCCTAGAACACGGGGTATGATTATTCGATATGCGGCACTACTGTAGTAGTCCATTAGATTTAAGGCAGGAACATAATGATTTTTAGCACACCTATGTTTTCCGGTCGATGGTTACATCTGCGTGGATAACTCCTACTACCAACTCGCGGACTCTTATATCATCTTCCGTTCCTCGTTGGCATGTCAATGGGGCTACAGTTTCTCTGAAGGACCGCTTCTAAAGGACTCTGCACCGGACTTCTTCACGGCAGCAAAGTTCTTTCCATCATCACAGTGGATTTTAACATCGCCACCTTCTCACCTTCGTTGTCAAAGCGCTTTTGATTTTAGATTTTAAACCATGCGTACAGCGCTATATTATTCCAGAACAATTTATATAGCGCTGCTGCTACTACTACTACTACTACTACTACTACTACTACTACTACTACTACTATTATTATTATTATTATTATTATTATTATTATTATTATTATTATTATTATTATTATTACTACTACTATTATTATTATTATTATTATTATTACTACTACTACTACTACTACTACTACTACTACTACTACTACAACTACTACTACTACTACTACTACTACTACTACTACTACTACTACTACTGCCGCTACTACGACTACTACTAAAACACGGACCAATGGCGGAGTAGCCTTCCTGGTTAAGACCCTCAAATTCTCCAACGAGAGTGGTTTTGTCTTAATATGATATGACAGTGATGGGCCTACAATCAGGCCCGTCTTTATGTGTTGTAAATTGGGCACTGTGTCCGGGCCCCGCGCATTTAAGGGTCCCCGCGCGCTCCATAAAGGACCCCACACGCTCCAGCCTTTTTTATGTTTTTATCTTTTTACCTCTTTTTGCCTATCATATCGCAGGAGCATAAATTAATTGAAATAGCAAGCACCAAAAAACGCGATGACCTGTTCTTATCGTCAACTTTTTCGGGCATCAGAAAGAAAACAAAGAACTTTTACACCCCTCCGGGGCCTCTCAGGCCGCCAGGTGTCAGGGGCCTCACACTGGAAAAAGACGGGTCTGCCTACAATGTGCACACGGCAATTGTATTTGTTAATCGCTGCAATGTATGTTAGCTTATCCTTGCATCATGAGCACCGTAGATCAGGACCAGAACAATTGCCTTAAAAAGCCTACTCAGTTGATCCGCAGTTGATCTTCAATCTAATCATTCTCATCATCGTTTGCCGGGATCATGCTTTCATTAGGCTGTATGACCTAGACGGTCTGCGCGACTGATGATGATGATGATGATGATGATGATGATGATGATGATGATGATGATGATGATGACGGTGATGATGATGTTGATAATGATAGTGTTGGAGGTGGTGATGATGATGATGATGAATGGCCATTGCTAGTCTTATAATTATTCCGGTTAATTGAAAACAATATATCATATGACAATTATAATTATGATGTGTACATAATGTGTACAACTGTACATGTCTACATAGGTAAAGACAAAACATTTTCGATTGAGAGCTAGTGTGAAATCGTCAGAAATAGATCAGTCGGCGAATTGGTTTGATGAGAGGTTTTTCCAATGTTATAAAAATTAATTTCCTCTACATATAAAGGTCGTCATCATCGAATGTCGGGCTCAGAGTTTCATTGGACTGTTGGTTCATTGCCATCATCAATAACTTTGTGCTTGTTTAGGTTGCAGACACAGTGAATTTTGTATCTCAAAGAGCTGCGTTTGACAATTATCGGAACAAGAAGATGACAACCAAGGCTAAAGAATTCGAAACGAGAGCAAGAACTGTCTTCATTTACAGTTAGTTCAGTATCCACATTTTTAAAACTTCTGTTCTAGGCTACAGATGCAAATAATGCCACGTCGAGAAGCTGAAAACGTTTGCTAGGTTCAATACTAGAACCTATTTTCTCTACTCTAAAGAGGCTGTTATAGTATTTGCTTGATGATGCTTGGAATAAGAAAAATTGAAGAAAAGTAATTGGGTGCAAGTTTATTTTCAGTCCTTCGCCACACTTTCACTATTATTATTACTACTACTACTACTACTACTACTACTACTACTACTACTACTACTACTACTACTACTACTACTACTACTACTACTACTACTACTACTACTACTACTACTACTACTACTACTACTACTACTACTACTACTACTACTGTGGCGAAATTTTCATAAGTAACTACGTCTACCACATTCTTCCATTTTTTATTTTGCGACGTTACTGAAATCCCCGATTGTTTAATGGAGATGCGACGTCATAAACCGTCTGTCTTTCCCATTGTCTAGATAAAACAATAAGTTTGAGTGATCCGTTGGCAACTGTTGCTACGTTATGTGAATTAGCTAATCATTTTCTTTTGGCGATTATGGCCTAGACTGTTATTGGCCGTTGTGTATCTTTTAGTTATCCAATAACGTTTGTAATCGCGCCTTCCTTGAAGTATATTAAGGCGTCATTTTCAATGTTCGGGAGCCAACTCTGCCTAGCTTCGCTTTGCAGCTGAAGTCTGTTGGCCACGGTCGAGCCCAGCTCTGCCGTCTGGGATCTAGGCCCAGGATCAGTTCACCGTTCTGCCGTCAGAACGTCCCGACTCAGTCGGTGCATACATACACAGCCTTTGTGCTCGACGAGCGTAATAGCTCTACTCAGTCATACATACACAGCCTTTGTGCTCGACGAGCGTAATAGCTCTACTCAGTCATACATACACAGCCTTTGTGATTGACGAGCGTAATAGCTCTACTCAGTCACACGTACACAGCCTTTGTGCTTGACGAGCGTAATAGCTCTACTCAGTCACACATACACAGCCTTTGTGCTTGACGAGCGTAATAGCTCAACTGGCTCTGCCAATTTAGCGGTATGTACATCGCCGTAAAATAGTCATATTTTGCGCTCGGTCATCTTCGTGATTTGTGTGTCAATCGTCATTGTTCAGTATGCTAATTATGATAAACGTTGTTGCTTTCCGGCTAGTCGACTAAGGCTTATATAAGATGACATTTATTCTTAGAGTCCTTGCCCTTATCTTAACTCTTTGCGGTATTAGATTGTTAGTCGACTTAAAGACAATTGAGTTGTGTTATATGTGTTTTGGACATTGCGAGGGACTGTTAATCGTTCTTGAAACTCAGTCGTCATAATTATATTGTGTCTAATCATCCGCGAACTCATCGTCATCAATTAGGTTAAGATTGATTTCCTCGTACTTCATCGTCATGTTTCTATAATGTAGGATCGCTATCTTTATCCGTAATGTATTCCTACTGAAGTTGTTATTTCGGCGTTAATTAGGAATCGCGCAGTTGTTAGTCTACGCGCGGACAGATTTGCATCCGACTGATGAGTTGCCAGGCGTTATAGAAGTTAATTCACTGTCATAAAAATGTTAGTTAAGATTGATTTTCTTCGCATATATAATTTTCGTACTTTCTATGATGTAGGATTGTCGCGTACATTCGTTAGATTAAGTCTTATTGGAGTTGTTGCTTCAAGCGTTAATTAGGCTTGTGTAGTGTTTAGCTATGCGATGAATGTATCTCGACGCCGACTGATGAATTGCCAGGCATTGTAGATTGTATTGATTATCTGTCTTTGAGTTTTGTTGCATTACTTAATAAAAGAACGTTATTAAATTGTATAAACCTGTGTTATCTATCAGTTCTCAGGCAAGGCTGCCCATAGACCAGGGCGGGGATCCAAGTTTGCGATAGGCGATTTCCCCCGGATAAATTCGGCCAAAAGCATCATTGTAGTGCAAGGGAATTTCGTTACACTACCACTACTACTACTACTACTACTACTGCTACTACTACTTTACTACTTTTACTACTACTGCTGCTGCTGCTACTGCTGCTGCTGCACTGCTGCTACCACCACTGCCACCACTACCACTGCTGCTGCTGCTGCACCACCACCACCACCACCACCACTGCTGCTGCTGCTGCTACCACTGCTGCTGCTGCTGCACCTGCTGCACCACCACCACCTGCTGCTGCTGCTGCTGCTGCCACCACTGCTGCAACTGCTGCTGCAGCAACTGCTGCTGCAGCAGCTGCTGCTGCCACTGCTGCTGCCACCTGCTGCCACCACTGCTGCTGCTGCCACCACTGCTGCCACCACCACTGCTGCTGCCACCACTGCTGCTGCTGCTGCTGCTGCTGCTGCTGCTGCCACCACTGCTGCTGCTGCTGCTGCTGCTGCCACTGCCACCACTGCTGCCACTGCTGCTGCCACCACCACTGCTGCTGCCACTGCTGCCACCACCACAACCACCACTGCTGCTGCTGCTGCTGCTGCTGCTACCACCACCACACTGCACCTGCACCTACCACCACCACCACCACCACTATAGCTATTACTACTACTACGACGACGACGACTACTACTACTATTATTGCTACAGTGTATTACTACTACTGCCACTACTAACACCACTACTACTATTACTGCTGCTGCTAATATTGCTACTACTGCTGTTACTTTTTTGTTGCTGCTGACGTTGTTGCTTTAATTTAATGAATGTTTTCTTAATCAAGCGTAACGTTGGCTTTATGAACTTTATGAATCGACAATAAAACTCTATTTGAAATTCTATTTCAGCAGTGGTCGTCTGCGTCTGTTTGAACGCTCGAATTTCCTATGGAGCACTCATTCAAGGACCCGAAAATACAACGGCTGTCATAGGTGAACGTGTGACATTGGCCTGTGGGACTAACTTAACGGAACCAGTCCAATGGCATTTCGGCACTGAGGCAATATTTTACAGTGGCAAAATATCACTGTATTATGAGCATAACTTTACAGTTAATCCTACCACCGCCATTAATGGCCAATACAATCTGGAGATAGCAAAGGCAAGTGAATGGTATAATGGCATTTACAAGTGCACTGATGACGAAGGACATGGCGAGAAGCGTTCTGCTTGGCTGAATGTCACAGGTTTGTCGTCTGCTATTAATCTAGAGAAACCAGAAATGATCCAATATTTTTGTATAATCATTTGCAATTGAAGGTTCCGGAACGGATACTATACAAACGCTGTTGGCTGACGTTTAGGGCCTTGTATGACTTGACCTGCCCTGACTAATTAGCTAAGCTGGTGCATAGGGCAGGGTTCGGGACAGGTCGATCGAACCTAAGATCTGACCAAGGAATAAGACTCGTGATGCCCCCCCCCAGCTAAGACTGCTAAGTTCGGGGACAGATCTCTTTCAAGAGGCAATCCCATAGAATGGAATTCCCTCCCAGTAGACGTCAGGTCAGAAATCTTCCCCGACCGTTTCGCTCAGAAATTGAAAACATCTTTTTAGTACATCTTATGGAACTTCTCTGTAAAGAGCTCTCGTCTACTGCCTGAGCTTTAAAATAGCGCTATAGAAGTTGTCACCCTAATAATAATAATAATAATAATAATAATAATAATAATAATAATAATAATAATAATAATAATAATTCTGACGAAATCGAAGCAATATTATAATTTATGGAAATATTCTCACTGTCTTAATTTTTTCGTAGCGTTTAAAATTTAATATAGGCAAAGTCGACTGCAATTAAATATATATAGATTGACTTAAGCGACAAATCTTAAATAAGGATGTAATTGATACAAACATCTAATTCAGAGAATCCGCAAACTCTGGGCCTTAGGTCAAATGTGACCCGCGAAGGCCTTCTTGCTGGCCAGTGTCCTACCAATTTCTACAGCACAAGATTGCGAAATGTTATCGCATGTGCGTTGTGTATTCTAACTTTTTTGCACATGCGCACACATGGAGGCAAACACACGAACGCCAGAAAAGCTGCTTGGTTGGCTGAGAGTGTGAATAAATTAGATGGGTCTTATTGAAGGCAGGTATGGCTAGGGCCCAGGTTAATCGATCGACAGTACTGTCAGCTATCGAATGACCTGCGCTGTTCGCATGACCGTTGCTCCCCAAACAGTTCATTCTGTTCGTTCGTTCAAGGTTGGCATCAGGAGAGGCCATTCGGAATGGCAAAAGTTATTAGTGGAGTGCCATTATTAGTGGAGCCCCCATGTGAGGCCGTAGGCCTTACTGGGGGCGCAGCCTCCCGTAGGGCGCAGCCCCACATGTGGGGCCGCAGCACCCATGTGAGGCCGTAGATCTTACTGAGGGTGCAGCTTCCCGTGGGAGATCTAGCCCCAGCCCCCGTGGGGGCTTTCTCCTACACTGGGGCACAGCCTTTTGGGGAGAAAAAATCCAAGCCTTCCGTGGGAGGCATAGCCCCTTTGGGTCCGAGAGCCCAAAAGGAGCCGTATGCCCAAAAGGGGGCCGTAGGTAACACTGGAGGGCGCATCCCCATATGGGAGGCCAAATCCAAATGGAATCGAAGGGCGTTGTTTGTGTGTAGCCCTGTGGTGGAGGAGGGGGAACATGACCACCCAGTGAACACATAGGACAATTATTAAATGATAATCTACGCACTCACTTTACAGTTTCAGATTTAAAAAATTGTTATACGTAATAATGCGAACTTTTGCAAAAAAAATCGGGAAGGAGATATCCACTCTCCCCCGTCATTTTTGACGGGTTAAAAGCTAGTTATTATATAAGTTCATTTGCAGTATGCATGCTTTAATCAGTGCCAGAATTAGGACAAATGAGACCCTGTACCAGTTAACTTATGAGGCCCCTTATTTTGGCCCTGAATGAGGTATAGGCCCGGTAGGTGTACGCAGGCAGTCATGCATGCTTGCTCAGGAAATTTAGGAATAGTTAAAATATGACGTGTTACCTGATCAATCATTATATTAAAATGTTGTTTGACAGAGAAGTTTAATGTTTACACAAAATAGTTTAATAATCAAAATGCTCTGCCGATGGATTGATACAGTACTTCTATGAATGATTATCCCCAAGTCTCTTTCTTTTTCTGTTGTGGTTAGAACCTTCCCCCTAAAGAATATTCATTACTATTATTAGATTTCCCAACATGCATTACAGAACATTTATCAATATTGAAAAGCATCTGCCAGTCCACAGACCACTGAAACAATTTCCTTAGATCCTCCTGTAAAATTTTAGCATCATCCTCAGAGTCTCTATTTCTGCATATCTTTGTATTATCGGCAAACTTTGAAATTGTGGATAGTAATCCTTCATCGATATCATTTACATATATTAGAAATAGCAATGGCCAAAGCACTGAGCCCTGTGGCACTCCACTAATAACTCTTGCCATTCCGAATGGCCTCCCTTGATGCCAACCTTGAACGAACAGAATAAACAGACATGAACGCCCCTTTGTAAATCCATGCTGACTATCTTTAACAATTGTATGCCTAGTCAAATGTTCCAAAATGCTCTCTTTCAGTATTTGTTTATAACTTTACAGATTACAGAAGTTAGGCTCACTGGTCTGTAATTGCTTGGTTCACTTCGTTTTCGCTTCTTGAACAGTGGGCTGACTAATGCATCTCTACAGTCTTTTGGTACATCTCCAGTTCTGAGTGATTCATTGATTATAGCTATCAATGCAATTGCATGACCTATTTCATTTCGAACTTCGTAAAGAAACTTTGGATGTAAGCCATCTAATCCTGGGCTCTTGTCTGTCTTAAATTGGTCAAAACCTTGATCACACGTTCTTTTGTACACACGATTTCTGATAGCATTTCTTCTTCGTTTCCATCGAACACAATTTTGGCTTCTGGTATAGTATTTGTATTTTCTTCTGTAAATACTGAACAAAAATAGTTATTTAGAATCTGTGCAGTTTCTATTCCGTCTGTTATTGCACATCCTGTGTTGTCCGTGTCCTTTCGTCTCAATTTTCTACTACAATAGGCCCCCTATTGTAGAAATTTTTACTGTTCTGTTTTATATTTTTGCCAACCTGCCTCAAGTCCTCGATCGCAGTTCTTTGGCGCATTTCTTTGGCGCATATTTCCTGGAAAATGTTCGCATTCTTTCAAAATATTTCTGGCACCCCTAGGAGAATAAGTGTTGCGTATAGTGACCTTATACCATTATCCTGTAACTTGTGTTTTTAGTGCATTGATAAGTTATTTCTATTTTAGAATTTAGTTTGATATATTATAGTTTCAGGCGAACCAACAACTGGAGTACCGACGACTGATCCAATAACACAACGTGGTAATATTATAGCAGCCATAGTAGTTCCCATCATCATCACCATCATCATCAGCATCAGCATCGTTTTGGCCATCAAACGCTTTTGTGCTCAGGTATGAAAATATCTTTCATACAATCTAGTAAATAAACATAGAGATGAGTTGCGGTTTTATTCAGCTCCATAGTCAGTATGCTCGGCATTATGTGATCTAATTTCTGTTAACTGCAGGCAAATCTGCGACAAACTGATTTCTAATGAAAAGATAATGCAAACTGTGACTAAGTACATGAACACATTGAACAGGCGTCATGCATTCAGCTGGCACAATCATGCGAATTTGAAAATCAAAATTTCAGATGTACAGTAGGGGCCTGTAAGCAATAAAATTACTAAATCACAATTGATTAATCCACCTGCAAATTTCATTTACCTTCAATAGTAGACCGCTACGTCAACAGGCCTATTTCCATTGCATTTTAGTGCTATTATCTCGTATTTAGTCAGCATGACAAATTCCTGTAACTTGGAAAAGTAGATATAAACTGAGAATGCTCACTTTGCTTGTACGTGAACCACAGATGGCATTTGTTTTTAAACACTTTTTATTCGAATGCCAGAACAACGGGCAACACAACCAGGGAGATATCTCGATGAGTTAGGTGAAGCAGTGATGGACAACGACCTTCGTCAAGTGCCACATAAAGAATATATCGGCGAAGAAAGTCAACTGCTCCACCCATGTGGATGGCCACGACGGCGAGCGCTTCTCATTAATCTATTATATTAATTATATTTGAATAACTAGCATCTTCCAAATAGTGTATCTATTTTTATTGTTATCTTTGACTTTGGTTCCTGTAATAAACTGAAACTACGGATCAAATGAAGAAGCGACAAAATCGTCGACTATAAATACATCATGAGAACACAATTCATTTCTAACAGAGAGCCTATTTAGAGCATTGCTTAACATAGAATGTTTCAGATTTTTATAATCAAAGTCATATTTATTGTTGAGTTGATAAATCAAGAGAAATATCGCTGATAAAAAAAAATTAAAGAAAGAGAGCATTACTTCTCGAGCGTATAGTGAGAAATGGAGGGCCAATCTTTCTTTCAAAATCAACCCTCTACACGATATATGGTTGACATTTTTAAAATAATCTCGCAGAAAAGCTTCACATTTGAACCTTCTTTTGTGCAATACAAATATACTGAGCTTTTATTTGCATTGTATTATTCTATTCGAAAAGTATGTCTACTGTTTAATGTCAAATGTGTATGCAAAATGGTTTATAATGCTGCAACTTTGTCAATTTTTCTGTAAAGGTTTACCAGTTCGTGTCTTGCGTCCCATAAATGGGAGTCATGGGGCGCTGGTAAAAAGTTATTTAGAAGGTTTTTAGTCGATTTTTAATTTAAAATCCTACCATATGTTTCTTAATATGCCTTATTTTTAGATTGGGTTATTGGGTGATTTTAGAAACCACTCATTGTGATTCAAGAAGTGCTTTTGTGAAGCAGCAAGCAATAATATTATATTTTAAAATTTTCTTGGCGAGGAAAAAATCTACAGTTATCATTTGCACATTTATTGCTTTGTGTCCGTGATGAATAATGTTAGGTTGTCGTTGGTATATTTTTAATTGTTATTTTGAGATTCTATGATTTTTATCGCTCGCAAAATAGGTGTCCCATTGCATGGGACGCTGGCATGAGAGGGTGGGTTATTTGTGCAATAGGCCTATTATAAATATATATGAAAACAGAATTTTAATACAAGTTTTGACTAAATACATAACTAGATCCAGTGTTAATGAGACTTTTGAAAAAGTCTCGAGAGCAAGACCAAAACTTTAAACCTTTGGTCTCGAGACAAAGAGAGCGTCTGTGTCGAGAAAAGGGTAGTGCTCATTGGGGATTCCAATGTTCGACAAGTGGGACAAAATTTGGCGGAGCAGTCCAACAAATTTGTCACCATTTGTCAGCCGGGAGCAAAGCTCGAGGATGTCCAGGAGATACTGGACTCAACCCACAAGGATGGTGACACTTGTGTGATCGAAGTGGGAACCAATAATCTTTTTTCTGATGAGAAGGCAGATATAATAAAGAAGTTTCAATTTATTTTGCAGGAATTAAAGAAGAGAAGAAGACGAGTCGTGGTGATGGGAATCTTGCCACGCAGACTGTCACGGGAAATGGAGAGGAAGAGGACCAGCGTCAACGAGGAACTGTGGGAACTGTGCCAGAGCGAAGGAGCTGAGTTTCTGAACGCCGACTTCGATGTTTGGGACAGGTATTTGGGAAAGGATGGGCTGCATCTCAACAGGTATGGTGCAGATAAAATAGCTAGGAAAATATTTGCATGTGTTAAATGCTGCTGTAAGGCTTTAAACTAAGTAGGTGGACAGTTAGAGACAAAGCCATATGTCTAAGTGGTAAAGGTGATAACAAACATAGAGATAATATGGACGTAATTAGGCATAAATCTGGGGGTGACATAGAATATGGTTTCTCTAGCTGCCACAATTATAATACAGATGAAATTATTAATAACGCTAATGTAGTTAGTATGTCCGGGTATAGAAAACCACTGAAATGTTTTGTTGTAAATGCCAGGAGTTTGATTGGGGTTTATAAAATGGCCGAGTTGGAGATGCAAGTAAAAGTTATGAGTCCAGACATCATCGGAATCACAGAATTATGGGCCAAGTGTGACATTGATGATACCGAACTAAATCTACAGGGATATGCTATGTTTAGAAAAGATAGGGAAACTCAGAGCAGAGGTTCTACTTTACATTAAAGAAGGCTTGCATGCCATGGAGCGAACAGACATAGAAAATGTTCACTTCAAGGAACACATATGGTGTGAAATCAGAAGTCACCGAGAGAAAATATTGGTAGGGTTTGTTACAGAACACCAAGTGCTATGGAAGAAGCAGATAATGGAATGTTTGCTTTATTGAACAGGGTATCAAGAGAAAATGTTGTTATAATGGGTGACTTTAATTATCATGTAGACTGGGAAACGCTGGATACAGAGAGATCATGTGATAGGAAATTTCTGGACTGTGTCAATGATAATTTTCTGTTTCAGCATGTGACAAGGCCAACAAGAGGCAACAACATATTAGACCTGGTTCTAACAAGAGAGGAGAATATAGTTTCCAACATGGAGGTTGGGCAGAATTTTGCAACAAGTGATCACCAAATGGTCAGTTTTACTATTAACTTTGGGATTGGTCAACAAAAGCAGTTTCTGGATAGACGTAACTTTTTTAAGGGAGAATATGACCTGGCAAGGAAGATGATTACAGAAATGGATTTGGAGACGGAGATAACAGGAAAAGACACCGAGGAAGGCTGGAGCATATTTACCAAATGTATGTCCAAAGTCATAGAATTGACCATTCCCAAACAGAAGAAAATTAATAACAAACTTCCTTGGATAACAAGGGAAGTGCAACGAAAAAGAAGGGCGAAAAACAAAGCGTGGAGGAAACTA
This sequence comes from Metaphire vulgaris, assembly GCA_018105865.1. Taxonomy (NCBI): domain Eukaryota; kingdom Metazoa; phylum Annelida; class Clitellata; order Crassiclitellata; family Megascolecidae; genus Metaphire; species Metaphire vulgaris. The sequence goes on from CM030834.1 coordinate 2,288,683, forward strand.
AGTAAACTCAGATTAGCAAGTAAAGGAAATGAGCAGAATCAGCACAGACTCAAGATCTTGGAGGAACAGTATACTCAGAAAAGAAAAGCATCAGCAGTTACTAACAAGATGGCTATTGCAAATTTTGAAGGTAGATTAGCAAAAAATATAAAACAGAACAGTAAAAGTTTCTACAAATATTGTAATAGAAAGTTGAGACGAAAGGACACAGTCGGTCCCCTCTTGGACAGCGCAGGATGTGCAATAACAGACGATGTAGAAACTGCACAGATTCTAAATAACTATTTTTGTTCAGTATTTACAGAGGAAAGTACAAATACTATGCCAGAAGCCAAAATTGTGTTTGATGGAAATGAAGAAGAAATGCTAACAGATATAGTGTGTACAAAAGAATGTGTTATCAAGGTTTTGACCAATTTAAAGATAGACAAGAGCCCAGGATTAGATGGCTTACATCCAAAGTTTCTTTACGAGGTTCGAAATGAAATAGGACATGCAATTGCTTTGATAATCAATGAATCACTCAGAACTGGAGTAGTACCACAAGACTGGAGAGACGCATTAGTCAGCCCACTGTTCAAGAAGGGAAAACGAAGTGAACCAAGCAATTACAGACCAGTGAGCCTAACATCTGTAATCGGTAAAGTTATGGAAAAATACTGAAAGAAAGCATTTTGGAGCATTTGACTAGGCATAAAATTGTTAAAGATAGTCAGCATGGATTTACAAAGGGGCGTTCATGCCTGACCAACCTGTTGGACTTTCTGGAGGAGGTTTTGATAAGCTAGACAAGGGCAAGGCAGTAGACATAATATATTTAGATTTTGCCAAAGCTTTTGATAAAGTACCCCACATAAGGCTGGCTGCCAAACTGAAGTCCTGTGGAATAAGGGGCAATATTCTCAGATGGATCGAAAATTGGTTGAAGGGAAGAAGACAGAAGGTTGGCATTAGGGAGGCCATTCGCAATGGGCAAGAGTTATCAGTGGAGTGCCTCAGGGCTCAGTGCTTGGGCCATTGCTTTTTCTAATATATATAAATGATATCGATGAAGGACTACTGTCCAAAATCTCAAAGTTCGCCGATGATACAAAGTTATGCAGAAATATAGATTCGGAGGATGATGCAAAAATTTTACAAGAAGATCTAAGGAAATTGTTTCAGTGGTCTGTGGACTGGCAGATGCTTTTCAATATTGATAAATGTTCTGTAATGCATGTTGGGAAGTCTAATAATGGTAATGAATATTCTTTAGGGGGGAAGGTTCTAACCACAACAGAAAAAGAAAGAGACTTGGGAATAATCACCCATAGAAGTATGAATCCATCTCACCAATGCATGGAGGCAGCAAAAAAGGGAAACCAAATGTTGGGAATGGTGAAAAGGACAATTGTGAGTCGTGACAAAGAGATAATCATTAAACTTTATAAGTCATTAGTAAGGCCTCATCTGGAATACTGTGTTCAGGCTTGGAATCCATTCTTGAAAAAGATATAGAACTTTTAGAAAAAGTGCAAGACGAGCAACGAAGATGGTCAATGGGTGCCATAATTTAAGCTACGAAAAAAGACTTCAATATTGTGGACTGACAACATTAGAAAGGAGAAGAGAGAGAGGGGATTTGATAGAAACATACAAAATAATGACTGGGAAAGTAGATGTGCCATATGATCGATTCTTTACATTGGCACACTATAGCAGCACAAGAGGCCACAAGTGCAAATTGTTTAAGAGTTGGTCCAAGAAAGAAAAACTTTTTTAGTGCAAGGGTTGTGCAAGGGTTGTGGACAAATGGAACAGTTTGGACGAGGTGGGAGTGACAGTTGAAACAGTGAACGGATTCAAAGGCTATCTAGATAAACTAGGTTATTGAATGCAGATGGTTACATCAGTGGTTTTCACACAGGCTTACTTAGCCTCCTAAACCACTTAAAATCACATTATTATTATTATTAAAGAGCAAGACTTAACCTCAGTGGTCTCGAGACCAAGACTTTACCCATCTGGTATCGAGACCAAGACCAAGACCTTCTAACATTTTGCTCTCTAGTCCCAGACTAAGCGACATATTTATAGATTTATAAATACTGGTAGACATCAATAATATAAATATTATGCGAATTTCTGTCAATATGTTTCAATTGATTAACAGTGAAGATCATAGACAAACGCCAGCTAGTTATAGAATAGACATTTAGTTAATAGTTAGTTATAATGCATGGCAGCTTCAACTTAACAGCACAGCACCTTGGCCTTTATGATCAGGTATTCCATTTTACGCCATTAATTGCAGTTGCTTAAATTATACACGGTGTCTCTGAAAAAAACCAGCAGAAAAACTATGATTTCTAAAAACTTCCTAAAATATTTCTATGAAAATTGGCATACTTGTACCGCACATATTTTTCCACCTTTCTGCTTATTTTCATCTCATTGCATGTAAGATGGCCATATTGTGAGATATCAAAGTCAAACTTCGATGTTTACTACTCAGTCGTAGCATGACAGTAGCATTTTTATTTAGGATATTGTTAATTAATTTCCGTATTTTGGTAGTAGACTCATTACAATATAGTTTTTCTGCATTATTCTTTAGCAATTTAAATTTGCTATTAAATTTGTTAAATATATTTTTATTTTCACTAGTTGGATTTTTAAAGTGATTGTATAAAGTTTCGATTTTGTTTTCATTGATTTAAAAAGGGCGTCTGTCATTCATGTTTTTTGTCCTTTTTCACAGATGTATTGGTACATATGGCGAAGGTTTTATAATAGTTCATAATATATATCTCCAAGAAAGTCGACTTGACTTCTTTTAGTGCACGCAGACATATAGGCATTCAGTACATTTGACCCCATTTATGAAAAAAATGGGACAGGGCGTAAGTATGTTCAGGCGTGTTGTCAAGATGGCCCAGAGATAACCATGGGTGGGGTTGGATTGGGTTGGGTAAGATTTTTCCATATTTATGATGGGTTGAGTTCGGTTGGGTCAGAAAAGTCTTGGTTTAAGAAATTGCCATATATTGCGTTGGGTTGGGTCAAGTAACCCAATAATTATTGCCGGCATGGGTTGAGTTGGTTGGGTTTCAAATTTGATGGGTTAGGTTGGGTTCTAAAAATGGACCTGTGGCCATCTCTGTCATGGCCACACCGGTGTTTGCGCCCGTGCTGGATACACAAGTTTTGAAATATCCCTGCTTGGTTCATTTATTATGCAACATAATCAGCTTATCAACTTTTAAGAATTTGCATTGATAAGATCATTTCGATTTCTGTATCAATATCAATATGCTGCAAAGTATCCTAGATTTTATTTGTCCATTTACTTGACATGTAGGCTTATTGTTCTCCAAATTTAGTTGCATTTTCTCTTATAATGGCACCATTATTGTCCGGAGGAAGTCTTCTGTCTACTATCCTGTCGATATATTTCTTGACACAGCTTCACTAATTTTCTTGTTGCCCCCTTCACGCAGATTCTCGAGCTTTTCTAAAGGTATATTGTCAATTCCTTCAGCATTTTTGTTCTATGATGATAAATGACGGTAAATAGATTACATATGAACTATTGGAAGGTCGGCAACGCCTGAGATCCGCCATGTCTGCCTCACTGACTGTCCCGAGGACGCGTCTCCGCACCGTAGCCTCCGTAGGGAGACCGCGCATTTCATGTGGCTGCCGCTAGGGCCTGGAACGGCCTACCTCCATCCGTTCAACTTTCCATTCCACTTAACATTTTCATAAAGAGGCTAAAGATTTGGTTGCTCCGCACTAGTTACCATTAGCGTCGCCACGGGGGGCAAATGGGGCAACTGCCCCCCTAACCTGCCCCAGACCACCTACCAGATTCGCGCAAATCCGGTGAGAAAGTTTTTTGTGGAGAGGGTAGGGTTGGGTAAGGAATCTGACACGCTGACCCCTTTTGGCCCCCCTCCCAACCAAAAATCCCTGGCGACGCTACTGCTAGTTACGAACTTTAACTCTGTATTGTGTTCACGCAGTCTACCTGTGGACGAGTCACCACAATAACCTGAACGTTACTTACTTACTTAATATATAAGTCTTACGTGATCCAAATGTAATCAATTATTTAGAATATTGGTATTATTCGAAAGTACGAATTCAAAATACAATAATTATAAAATGTAGCGACACCTAGCGAAAGACAGTACATTAGTTTTTATTTGTGGCAAGCCACATATGGAGCGCAGCCGTCTCCAAGGGTAGTCACCAGTTCGCCGGACTTCGCCCCAGGGACGTCATTTGGGGGGGCCAGGGGGGCATTTGCCCCCCCTGATTTTAGGGATAAAAAATTTTTTTGTGCCAATTTTTGTGTTATTTAGTTTTTGCACACCAAGTGGCTGGCTAAATTAAATTCAAATACACTGTGGAGAGAAGCTGGAAATGACACTGACAAGCAAAAAAAAAAGGTCGTCAACTTTTTCACCAACTACCAACTTGTCAGGTCGAAAGTGTTTTGCCCCCCCCCCTGAAAAACAGTGAAATGACGTCCCTGCTTCGCCCTGCCCTATATTCGCCTCGAGGCGGTAAAAAGTCCAAAGTTTTGGATTACTCTAGGACGCAAACGCCGACGCAATAATTGAGGACTCCTTGATAACTGTCGCCAAGCGCGCGACAAACTTGCAGTATGAGTGGTTGACTGGAAAATTCCATCATAACTCTTTGGCGGTTATCTTGTTTTTGGAGTTGGGTGGCCAGCCAGACGTCCAACCCTGCGGTAGCAGAGATAAATACAATGTAAAAGCCTTTGTGTCCCTGTTCCTGAATCCTGGTTACGCCACTTAAATGCAACCACCACTTATGAGCATATCACTTATTGGGACCTACGATTTGGCTTTAATTAAATGTTTGCACGGATGGTTAGAAAGAGGAATAACATGCAGAAGAATAGTGCACAGGCCGAGCTCATCATTTTAGCTTTCATATACCCTGATATATAGCCTATTATTGAAATAAAAACATATACGCTATGCTCGAGGCTTATCGATAGTCCTACATACTTTATCCGACCAAAGTACCATAATTGAAATAGCTCTATCTATTCAAATATGATCAGATTTTCAAAATTTTGGAATTGACTTGTGCCAAATACATTTCCCTACATCTTGCCACTCACCGAAACTAGGAAACCACACAAATATTTTAGCTGCAAAAAATTTAAACAATGATTAGGAAGAGGAACAAGATTGCAGGATAATGGCACATGGCTCATCATTTTAGCTTTCCTAGAGCCAGAACAATAGCAATTTGAAAAATCCAATATTAGGCCTATACGTAAAAATACGCACGGTACTCAGGGACTTTTCTAAACAATTCTCGGGTCTTCGGGGACTTTTCCGTTTGGGCGTCCCTGGTAGTTAAAGAGTGAGAGCATTGCCACTGGTAAAATTCATAAAAAAAACTGAAAAGTCTGTAAGATTCCGCTGTAAGGGATTTGGAAAGCGCTTACTATAGCGAAATTATTACATTATTTGGAGATTGACCACCATCGCCTGACTTCTAGACACCTAGAATACACTACCATGATGACATTTTGGATAATATGACTTCCCTGACTGACCCTTGCGTTCTGACCATGGTTATTTCCATAGATGTAAAAAACGTTGGAAAAATAATAAAAAACGTTAAAAAACGTAAAAAACGTTAGAGAAATAAAAAACGTAAAAAAACGTTGAATAAAAAACGTTAACGAAGTTTTCCTGTGCTACACCCACCCATGGGGAATCAAAAATTAATCATAGGCGACTCCTATCGGCCCCGTCGACCCAGGCCTGGGCACTTTTAAGCAGTGGCGGCTCCACCGGGGGGCCAGGGGCCCGTGCCCCTATTGAGTGTCTGGCCCCAGTGGCCCCCAGTTGGGACCCTATACTTAATGCTACATACATAAAAAACAAATGGTTGGCCCCCATGATTAGAAGTTGCCACCTTAACGGCCCCCACTTGCCAAATCCTAGAGCCGCCACTGCTTTTAAGTGCCCCGTGCAGGGTACTTTTTAAGTAAGAACTTTAAATTGTTTGATCAGATTTTTAATTTGCAAAATTTTAGTTATGTTATTATTACAGTCGGCTTGGGCTACTGCCTCCTTAATATTGTTCTGAAATCAGTGGCGTAGCCAAAGGGGGGTTGGGGCTAAACCCCCTTGGATGGCCGACCAAATTTTTTGTATTGAGTATTATTATTCTGTGGGTGGAGGGACAATAAAATCGGGTATAAGGTAACAAAAAATGGAAAAAAATAGGCTGTCCAGTGTCCACATCGTATATCTCATATAACTAAGCGACGTTTTTTGCTTGTCAGGATTTCCCGAATTTCCGAAGTTGTGGAAAATGGTCGTTCAAACCAGCCTTTGGAAAATCTTGGCTACGCCACTCCCTGAAATAAAAGTGTTGCAAAATGCAAATGTTGAAAACAGGGCTACTTCACCGTGTGAATAAACACTTTACAGACGTGAGAGGCCTACCTTTAAAATTTTGTATTAAAAAGGCATTTTAAAGACATTTCCTTCTTTTTATAAATCACACTTGAAAATGCATTCTAGCTGGTTCAGTTAGTTAGGCATCTCGACCCTCAACGCCCCGCTGCCGCTCTCAAGTAGACCAGTAGTAGTAGTAGGAATTTGAGCAGGTGACACTTTCAAATGAAAGCTGTAATTTGGGGGCTTTGTGTTCTAACAAAGAGGCATTCCTGGCCATGCCCTGGCTCATCCAGGTGTCTAATAATTGCCCATAAACGCGGACATCTCAATAAACGCTCCTTGCCCTGAGGAAAATAAGCCAAACAAAGACCCGTCAGCGGTAGTTATGTGCTTCAGAATGCAATGTAGATAATGAAACGGAAGTGTCAATAAATGTAACGCCAACAAGCAACAAGGAAGCTAATTTTTTGTAGCTGGTTTAAGAAAATCTATGTTTTTATTTTTGCCAACGTTTTTTATTTTAAAAACGTTGGCAAAATAAAAAACGTTAAAAAACGAAGAAAACGTGGGGAAAATAAAAAACATAAAAAACGTTTATTACATCTATGGTTATTTCAAATTTAGACTGAGTGCCTAAGAATAGGCATGCGGTACAACTACAAAAGCGCCACATAAATTCACGACATTTTACTTACGGCTTTTATTTGCATGCGAAGCCTGTACAAATTGTTATGAAAACAATCAACAGCCATTCTATATCCAGTAAAGTCAGTCTCATGAGACGAAAAAGGTTCAATAAGATCTTACTAGTCTCTTATAGTTTCTTTTAAAGCTAAACGTGGTAACAGTGAAATTTCATTAGAAAAGCAATCTTAAAGTGTAGATCATTGAATCTGGTCATAAATACCGAGATAGAAGTGAGAAGAATCTTGACACATTGTCATCGTCTTCGTCGTCATACTCCTCCGTCAAATCGACGCTGAACGATGACATGAACCATCTGTTTCCACGAAGTCCTCTCTTCCTCTCTTCCTCTCTTGTGCTTTCCTAGTCCTACAGACTTTTGGAGTGGTTGTCTCGGTCCATTCTGTGATGTTTTTCATCCACGTTGTTCATATCCTGACTTGTTTGCCTTCCACCATCTCTAGCATGATTGTCTTCTCCGGTGTATCGTCTTGCCAAACTATGTGACCAAAGTGATGTAGCTTCCTCTGCTTTACCGCCGCCAGTAGACTTAATTTTGTTTTGGTCTGTTTCATTTCCTGTACGTTTGTTACTCGGTCTGTCGGAGCAGGACAACTGGGTCCCGCCGCTTGGGCCCCGCATTTCGTAACGGGATATTTGGGTCCCGGGTCAAAAGGGCACTGTACATGTTGGGCCCGCCCCATCGAACTGCACTTATTACTCACTGGGGGTTCGTTGTATAACTTCGGGCAGTCTTTTTAAAGTCCTGTCATCGGCTGCAAATCGAGTACAAATTCATGATGGAAAGTGATATTTTTTAAAACTCAAATACATAGACACGATTCTCTCTGTCTCTATGGTGCGGGGCCGAAATGTCCAATACCCATTTGACCAGGGTCCCAAATGCCCCGTTACCGAAATGCGGGACCCTTTTGTACGGGGCCCAATCGGCGGGACTCAGTTGTTGCGTACCGCTGCCGGTATACCGGATTCCCAGCACTTTTCCCAAGCATTTCATTTCAAAGACATCAATTCGTTTTTCTTCAAATTTACGGATAATCCGAGCCTCGCAACCATACGTAGCTACTGGCCAAACCAAAGCTTGTAGTAACCTGTTTGTATATCGATGATTTTGTTTTCGCAGATTTTATTACATTTAGTTAACACTGATAGTCCAACAGTCAGTCTGTATCGTATTTCTGACTCACATACTGCAATGTTGTCGGTTAATAACTGGCCATCCTTTGCTTTGATTATATTGAAATTCGGTTTCAAATTGTTTGTTAATTTCTTAACTCCCTGGAATAAATTAATTTCTAGTATAATCCATTTTAAAGCTTTGTCTTAATCTCTTCGCACATCTCGTTAATTTGGAGATTCTTGTAAATTGTAACAAAAACGAAAAAGGTTCAATTAGCTCTTACTAGTCTCTTATAGTTTCTTTAAAAGCTGTACACTTCTCTTAATTTTTTATATCTTACGGGATTAGTGTACTTTACTGTTCTCTTCTCTTCCACTAACTTAAGAGTTGTAGTATGCTATTCATCCAGTTTTCGTTTGTTTATTTTCTTTGTGCCAACTGTGTCGATTGCTTCTTTCCACATGGTAGACTTAAGCTTCTTCCATAAACTTCCTATGTTCACATATTCATCGTTTCTGCCCTCCAGACACGAAAAGCAATTTCTTACTCTACACATGTAGCCTACTCAAATTCATTTTCTCGCCCAACCAATTCATCTACATTAACCGCCATTCTTTGAGACTGTTTGTTGGACTTCACAACCGTACTTTCAAGCTTGCAACTAACAGCTGATGGTCTGTGTTGCAATTCGCTCTTGAATAGGTTTTGCATCCCCTTATACTTCCTGCCCAATTCTTGTCTACCAATATGTAGTCAATTTGATTTCTAGTGCGACCATCTGGCGAAATCCAAGTGTATCTTGTTTTCTTTGGGACATTGAACTTAGAGTTCATTATAACCAATTCATTCATCTGGCAAAATTCAATTAAGCGTCGTCCAGCTTCATTCCTTTTACCAAGTCCATATTCTCCCACAACTTCACTTTCCTTGAGTTCTCCCACTTTTGCATTGAAGTCCCCCACGATCACAAGTAATCCCTTTTGTTTCCATCTTTGTAATGTGGTTTCTAGAGTTTCGTAGAAAAGTTCCATTTCTGCTTCTTTTGAAGTTGAGGTTGGCGCATAACTTTGTATGACCACGAGGTCCACCGGTTTAGCGCATAGTCTAACCACTAAAATGCGCTCGTTTACTGGTTCAAAGTCAATGAATGCTTTTCGATGTTTCTTATGAATCCACATGCCCACTCCATGATGTGGTTTTCCTTCTTTCCCTGATAGAATCATCAGATGATCGTCTACTGTAGTGAGTTCACCAATGTCAGTACTTTTTGTTTCCGAGATTCCGCATATGTCTACTGATAGTCTTTCTAGCTCTTTCCCCATTAATTGCAGTTTTCCTATTTGTTTCAGCCCTCTTACGTTCCATGTGCCAATCTTCGTATTCCTCCGTAAATTCATATTTTCCCCATCCTTTGTTTTTCCAGCAGCTAGTTTTTCATCACTGCCCTGGTTGCTCGACAGTAGACGCGGTCCTTGGTGATCCGGGCGATAACCGGGCCGGCATGTTCTATTCCAAGTTGCAATGTTCATGTAATTCATTGGGCGCTTAAATGGCAGTTGGTTTGGTAATAGGATCCCAAGCCTTTCTACCAGTCGCTTGCATTGGCTAGTCATTTGTCAGAATTCCTGTTAGACCTCCCCATCTCGCATACTGTACTTGTCCAAACACAGTACTCGTCCAATATCCGTCATATTTTCTTACAGTTGTTAGATTAAACAAACTTAGAAGGATTTCTAAATGTTAATTCGATCGCAAACTTCAAAATGAGATAAAGATTTATGCTGAAACATATTTGAACAGCTCAAGTAACAGATAATATCCACCGGTAGAAATCACTTTTTAACATAATCCTATAATCATCGTTAGTCCTACGCAGATCTTCTACAATTGCTTTTAAGCCATACATATTATAGTAACATGATCATAAAAATTTAAGTTTCCTCTTTACCAGAGAACTAATGTACACTGTTGGCAATGTAGGCTGTAGCTTCGGCTGTTAGTCAACCTTGTTCTCTTTTCACAATCTAGAAGTAATAAAGATGTTATAATTAAATTATAAATATGCTGAATGAGTAACATAATAAAAAAAGTTTCCTCTTTTCCTGAGAACTAATGTACACTGTAGGCAATGTAGGCTTTAATGTTGACTGTTCGTCAACAAACTTTGCGTTTTATTTTCATCTATCGACAAATGAATAATGTTATAATTAATTATTGCTCATGACCACTGCCGTCATATGCAATTGCCGACAAAATAATACATAGCGGATATATTGAACAGAATCAGGGACGGTTCCACGCTGGGGATGACTGGTAATGCTTCCCCCACCGGTCCACCAAAAATGCGTCTTCAATTGGTGATCGTCTAAACAGGATAGCCTTGATGTATATCCACAAAGATATGGACATATTCATAGACAATGTCATCGACAAATTCGCTTCCATCAATAGTAAACTCGATTTAGCACTATGACTTTGTACAACCAGCTAGCATAGGTTGATGGAAAGGTACCTGAAGACAGAGATAGGTTAACCAAACGGGCAATTACTGGTCCAAGGACATCAAAACACTGCTTAAGGATATGAGTTGGAATAACATCCCACAGACACTGTTCATTCGGCAAAGAGAAAACAATTTGGCGTATTTCAGACATATTGGTGGGGCGCAGTGGTGGCTCCAGGATTTGGCAAGTGGGGGTCCGTTGGGGTGGCAACTTCTAATCATGGGGGCAACCATTTGTTGTTAGGTATGTAATATCAAGTATAGGGTCCCAAAAGGGGGTCACTGGGGGGCCAGGCACTCAATAGGGGCACGGTCTCCGGGCCACCCCTGTGGAACCGCCACTGGTGGGGCGGAATGCTGTGAATATTAGGGGAGGGGTCTTCGTCAGTGAGCATTTGTCTTCTGTGGGGTATGTTGGAAATGTGACCCTGATACTAGATATTTATCTGAGAAAATTTTTATAAATAAATCCTCGACTGTCCGAATTGTCCGAAGTTTAACCCTTAAAATGCTGCCCATACGCTTTATTTTCCGTATACTGTATTTTCCGCAAAACGTGTGTACTAGCCAGTATTCTTGGGCTATAACCTATTAGGTTCAGTGGCGGCTCCACCGGGGGAGGGGGTCAGGGGGGCCCGTGCCCCCCTATTGAGTGCCTGGCCTCCCAGGGGCCCCCTGTTGGGACCCTATACTTAATGCTACATACATTAAACAACAAATGGTTGGCCCCCATGATTAGAAGTTGCCACCCTAACGGCCACCCCACTTGCCAAATCCTAGAGCCGCCACTGATTAGGTTATATAACAGGACGCAGTTTTACCACATTTAGTCGACACATTAATCACATTGTACAGTCCTTTAATTTTTAGCAACCCGGAAGAAGTGCTTAAGTAAATAATTAAATCAAACACAATAGCCTGGTATATCCTAATAGGTCTAGCTAACAACCAACTGAAAGCTAGCAACCAATCTACTTTGCCCGTCTCAGCAAACAGCCATCTGGTTATCACCCTGCGTCAATCACAATAAGAACTTTTACAAGGAAGTAGAGTTAGATTTCTTCAAGACAATGCTAAAATATATTGCGTGCATAGTTATTCGTTCCTAATTCGTTCTTATGCAATATCCATCACACTCGGCGAGTAGTCTAAATTTCTAGGAGCCTAACCAAATCAATCCCCTCTAGTTGGGAACGATTTTTCAACGACGTGCTGATTAGCATGGTCGGTGAACAGGAGAGTTTGAGACCCGGGCTGGCCTCTAACAATTTCTGTTCCATATTTGAGGCGAATATTCAAGTACTGCTTGGGCTACCAAGAATATGATTCAGTTGATAAGCAGTTTCGATTAGCCTGATTGCTTGGCGCTGCACTGCACTGATTTCGGCGGTGATCTACCACTAAGGCTATCTATCTATTATCTATTTAGGCTATCATTTTCAATCTAGTCAAAAATCTGGTGCTTCCTACTGAATTTTATTAACCTTTGCGTAAAACATAGGAACACGAAGCATTTTAAAACTCGAAGGATAGCTATACTGTACCTCGTAAATCAAATCTAAAATTGAAATTGACGCAATCAATCAATCAATCAATCAATCAATCAATAGACTTCTAGGGCGCCACTATCATAATGCCCAGGGCGTCATCCGATGGCGCACCAGATCCAAATTGAATTAGAGCCAGGTCAAGCCGTAAAGATCAATCAGAAACGACAAGAGAGCAACCTAAGGGGGATAAGCCAAGTCAGACAGGCATGTTTTAAGACCGGATCTGAACGATGATGTGCTGATTAGGATGGCCAGTGAACCGGACTCCGATACGAAATGCTAGAAACAAAGCATGCATATTTGATTGTGAATATATTTTATAGGCCCTATACGAATTTGGACAATGCTACAAAAATAGATTACAGTCTTTTAAAGTTGATGAAGTCGAATTGATTAAACTGAGTTCTATTACACAATGATATCCTATTGTTTTGATGATATTATAAATTGATCCTTATTCATTTGTATCCAAATGCACTTTATAATCGGATTAGACCTATGCAGTAAGTAGTGCAGACAATTCCAGAACTATCAACCTATCGATGATAGTACCAAGGGATATATACTGTATGTAATGGTGGAAAAGGTTGACGTTGCCTAATAGACTTCAGTTCCCAGATCTTTCCTTTTCCATCATCATGGTGGTAGCGGTGTTATGTTTCGTGGTCGATGGTCTTTGCTTTCGCGCTCTTCGGGGGCTCGCGATGGGTTTCTTTATTTCGCCGACAACATCGTCCAACTGGGTTTTTAAAGGTTTAATATTAACGAAACAGATCGTACATGAATATTCCAAACTAGATGTTAACAAATCGTCTCTTCTCAAAACAGTTCAACCACAAATTTCACGTTAGCCTATCTTTCTGATATAAACTTTATTTTCTTCAGTGACTCTGCTCCGCCGGTCTAAACTATTAGTTCTTGCTTACCGGCGTTCTACAAGCTAGAGTGACGAATCACTCTCCTTCTTCACTTTATCTATCTTAGCTATCTGTCAATCAGGCTCCGCCTCTTTTGCATCGGCTTCCTCTGATTCGCAGATAGCTTCAAACTCTACTTGTTCTCTTTCTATATTCATCGTGTTTCTAACAAACAGCTATCATAATATATGCGATGAGGTTTTATACAGTTATTATATCATATATATCTAATTATAAAGTTACATTTTATGTTAAAACTATTATTAATCTTTTCCGGGAGAAATGCACTAGAAAAGTACGTCGCCTAATTGTCATAACACTGTACAACAATGAATAAGGTTCTTGTGTATTTAAGAAATAGAGTGAAATAAACTACACTGTAAGTTAGCAACTTAAAGAAGGAAGTATCTTAAGAATTTTGTCGCTGCATAGGCTATTTCCTGCTAGAGAGTTCATCTGCTGCGTGACTCAAGTTGACGCGGAAGCGTTTATGAGAACAATACAGTTAAATCTGAGAGTGTCTTGTTAGCGTTCAGTATTGAATTTTCTCAGAAGCGAAGTATAAAGGCATACATCTAAAGGAGTAATACTGCGAATTAGTTCACATTTATTGACAAAGGAAGATGAAGACTTTTAATTCACTGTTGCTAGAAAGATTGGCAACTGAAAGAGGGGATATCTAGTAGATATCTGGCAAATATACGCAGTTAAAGTTCTAGTTTGCACAACAGCTATGAAAATATTTTCGCCAAGACTGTCTGTAAGCCTAATTCTACAATTGGAATATTTGTGCCTAGTCGGACTAATAAAATTCACAGACGGTGAGAGCACCTTTCTTGCTTAAAAGTTTCCGTAAACTCAATAATCTACTATGACAAATAGCATGTTTGTCTAGCAATACAAAATGCTTTGGCTGGGGGTGACGCGAACGCCAAAAGATCACCACATCACTACGGTCTTGAAATCATTCAACCAACAGCCACGCCACTAAAATTCTCAGGTCGGACGATCTCATGCACTGCGCCTCGTTTTTGGAATGATCTTCCGTCAGAGATCCGAAAGATCAATAACTCAGGTTCTCTACAGTTAATAAATGCACTGTCGGTCATCTCTCCCAAGACTTTGCGAAAACAAATTAAAACTATTCTTTTCAAGAAATTTTATGGCGAAATCTTTACTGTAGGCCTGCATTTTTCACCTCATTTCTTTTTATTCTTTTATTCTCCATAAAAGTACTTTACTGCGACTGCCTACCTGGATCTACAACCTTGGCGACTACGGACCAGGGATTACGAACTATGGATTTCCAGATTGAGCGCCCTTGAATAAGCTGGTACACTGCGCCAGGCCTTTGGGCAACGCTATAGAAATTTTGTTACTTGCTTACTTACTTACTTATATATTTAAGACAAATAAGAAACACAATTAGATGACTAATTGGATAAACGTCAACATCATAATGATCATCAGCATCAATGATAAAGAATACTATAGATAGTCTATACAATTATCATGCTTCATTCTAGAGCTATCAATAGGTTTCCCTGTCATTATCATTGTCTGCCATATTTGATCAGCAACTGTCTTAGCGATCACAATCATCGGTAGGCCAGTTCTATATAAAGATTAGTACTGGATTCAATTTGTTAATTTCACATGCCTGAGAATTCCTCTTAATGTTTTATGCAGTGTTTTATCCAGGCCTCTTACAGTAGGAGAGATTTTCCCTCAACCTCAAGATCCTCCCCAAAAAATTTCGACACTGGCACAGATGGTTGCATTTTACTATATATCTCCCCCTAGCCAAGTCATTCCCGCCAAAGGTCTGGAGTCTGGATAAACACTGTTTTTAGAATAGATAATAACTCTATGACGCTATGCAGAATGTATTTTTGTTCAACTGGCGTTTCAAAATGCTCCATCTATTGAAGTTTTGTCAAATAATATATGAATTAAATATATAATAGCAATAATCCATTATAAATAAAATACTTTAAGAAGTTTATTGCAGGCGTATAAGCAGTGCCGAATTAAGCACCGTGGAGGCCCATAGACAGTCAAACTTTTGGGGCCCCAGGGGCCAGGCCCCTAATGATTACTAGAACGCCAGTGCCCACTGTCCAGTCGCTTTCAGTCGTTTAAATTATCCTACCAGTACCAGTACCAGGACATAAAATGAAAATGTAGCAATACGACATTATTAGATTAAGATTGTAAGAAAACAAGCATGCACTGTAGTCTGTATAAATACGTATTTAACTATTTATTAAGAATAAGTAAGTAAACAATTTCTTTCGTCACTGTCTTGTGGGGACCCTAAAAGTCACGAGAGTGTTTTAAATTCACCAGTGCGGGGCCCTGAAGTGCGGGGCCCAAGGCGGTTACCACGGTCGCTTTGCCGTAAGGCCGGACCTGAAGGCCTTAGCAGGTCCACATTTCCAGCCTCGACTAATTTTTTCTAGTTAAACTTTAACTAAACTTTTTTTGCAATCAAGCAGTTTAACTTTTTAAGTAACTAACTTTTCACTGTAGTAGTTTAACTTTAGCTGATAACTAATTAAAAGCAGTTTAACTTATAGCTTTAACTTTTTAACTTTGACTTGAGCTACTGCGCTAGTAAAACTAGGCTAAAAGCTGCGACGAACACGATTTACGATTATAATTTCATATAGCACAATTTTAACAATGAATATAATTATAATAATAATGGTAATAATAATAATAATTCATAATTGAAACAGGTAATTATACGGTTGACATGAAAAAGTAGAGCCTACGCGTGACTTAGCCTGTGCTGAAAGTGGCATAGAATCTGAATAACTCAAGTTTAACTATTTGCCAGTTAACTAAAAAAAAATTCAGTTTAATTAATGTCTTAACTAAACTTTTACCCAACCAGTTTAACTTTTGATGCAACTAAAAAAAGTAGTTTAACTAAAAGTTAACTAATTTTTAGTTAACTTTTGCCCATCACTGGAAGAGCTGTCTGGACGGGGTCTGGGATGGAACTCCAGCCGAAAATGTTAGCTAAATGTTAGATTCAAATTTCAAGATTCGGAGAATATTATTTTTCAGACTATATGACAGCATATTGGCAATTCACCAACTGAAAAGTGTTTACAGGGTCATCAATTCTCCTAAATAGGTATGGAACTGAGCCCCAGGGGCTCCAATTTAGAGCATTACTAGATTCAATGCTGAACTTTGAGAAACTTTTCGGCAATCACCTTATCCTTGTTAGATAAATATTCTTGATGTTTCTTTATGGACATGATTCTCCACTGGTTCTGGCTTTCTTCAGAGACTGCGGTCCTCTTCTGGTGGCGCTAATGAACATGAATATAGGCACGTGCATTCTATTTAGTCCGACTAGAAGCCTGGGGGGCGTCGTGAGCTTTCACAGTCTGGTTTGAGGCGGAGTTCCAGACAGAGAAATTTTCAGTAATATTAGAATTAGACAATGAACTCTGGTATTTTTCTTGACAGTCACATTATCACCCTCCCACTAAACATTTCTCATCGGTTTGCGCAAATCTCACAACTAATCCATGCCCGAAAGGGTGTCCGGTCTCCGGGACCTCCCTCGTGACTATGCCATTGATGCTCATTGTCATTAATATTGGTCGTTGCCTCCCGACGTAGGCGGATGTTCCTCCGGTCAAGCTCAATGCGATTTGACAACAACCACATGCGTCGACACGGTTGGGAGCTACTCTTGTCCGTGTAAGAACGGCTACACACAGTCTACATCAACATCATGCACAGGTATTCGTGAAAGAATGACCCATAAATTATGCCTTTAAATAGCAGCAGCTAAGCTTTGACCGAAATTCAATCCTAGCGTTCTGACTGGACATTAACAGTAGGCCTATCTATGCGTAGACTATAGAATGATGGATAGAGCATCATTATAAAAACTTAAGAATTTTAAATTTCGAAAAAATGACAATTCCATTTTCTAAACAAATGAAGAAGTTGTTTTAGCGGTACCACTTTGAAATTTGATGGAATAGGTTCTATCAGGAGTTTTTTTAGGATCTAAGGTCGTCGAAAGAATAAAGAACAAAAACCAACAAAGCAACTAACATGGATACATTTATTTTGCAGTTAAGATGTGGATTGAAATTAATATGATACTATAAGCTATTAACAATTTATGGCTTTTGCCTGGAGATTATAAAAGAATGCTCAACTAGGCTGTCTCACTGCGTTTCCGCAACAGCCACATGCAACAATACAGTTGGAGGCTATCAATCAATGCTCATGCAAAAGCGGCTACAGACAATAAGATATTGAATTCAACGACGTGCACAGGTTGCTGTCAACTATTTGTGTGCAAACAACTGTTTCATTCGCCATTCTGCAATATATTATTGGCCGAATGCAACCATTTATTAAAGACGATATCATTCAAGAACGTTGATATATGAATTTGAAAGTATCCTGGGGAAATATGTTATTTGGCAACAGTCTTCTGTAGCTTAAAATCAATAAGGTACTAGTGTATTACCCAAATATAATTTTTGTCTGCAGATATAAACGAATGTACCAGCGGTCAACATTCATGCTCTTTGGCAACAACCACCTGTGAAAACACAGTTGGAAGCTATAGATGTTCATGCAAGAACGGCTACGAATACTATAAATCAACATCATGTACAGGTTGTTGTCTGATATTTATGCGCAAACAAACTATTTTGTTCATCATTTTGAAGATATTGGCGTAATGTTATCAGTTTTTGCGTGGCATTAGGATTCTCGACAGCAGAGATGGATGAGTGTCCTAAGGAAATTAGTCATTTAAAACCCCTAATGACAGTTTCAACTTGTTTTATTCGTATTCCAGCAACAAGAATATACTATTATAACAGTAATGAGACACACACAGACTAAGGCATGTGCACAGATACAGATTCTATAGCGCAATTTGGAATATTTGATAGAGTGACGAACAGGTGGGAATCATGCACCAGCTGACCACTCACCTGTACGAATAACTTCATATATAGAAAGAGGCAGACGCTGGTTTGCTTGAGAGGAAAGCCTCCCTGAAAACCGCCACAAGAATCGTGACTGGGAAAGCAAGCGCGGATCATGTTTTGAAAGAAAGACCTCTATAGGCGAGCTGTACCAGCGTGCCACATACAACACACTGATGGATAGGGACTGGCAGTCCGGCAGACAGCAGGGCGACGCCCTCTGAAAGCAAAGCAGGAGGAGGAATCCAAAAGAAGAGGACAGTCTGATTTCACACGCTGACGTGAACGATCGGTTAGGACAGTGACGAGATTAAGCCTCCAAAATGGTGATCTGACTAAAACATGTCAGCAGAACTGTATAACGTGGTGGAACTTAGAATTCAAGAAGCATTAGTAGAACTGTTTGCTCGATAGAAAGGGAATTTACTGTATATATATATATATATATATATATTGCTCAACTGTAGTAGAACTTAAAACTAGAAATGGGGCGGGAAGTTAGTAGAGTGGTAAGGGGGCGGGAAGTTAGTAGAGTGGTAAGGGGGCGGGAAGTTAGTAGAGTGGTAACAGCGTTGGACGTTGGAGCAGAAGGTCGCGGGTTCAGCTCCCGCGGGAGCCCTAAGGTCGACTCAGCCTTCTTTCGCCATCTGGCGATGGCAAATGAGTAGCGGATTAATCCGCGAAGTAAACAGGCGCGTTGCATGAGAACACTGGCCCCGTATCATGTAACCTTGCACCAGTCGCCTGGCTGAGGGCCTTGGTAACGGAGATCAGCGCCGCCCTATGAGCCTTGAGGTTAGCCTTGAGTGCTCGGGAAGGACTTTACTTTTACTTTACTAGTAGAACTTGGTGATCACAAATTAAATTTTAGAAAATCAAGCCAATTGAGTTGCTAAGTGACTAGCTATTTCAACAAAGTTAAAGCTAAGAAATTCTATCCCAGTGCAATAGTTCTTAGCTGTTCATATCCGAAAGAGGACGATGACAACCGTCTTGGGTACTGGACGGCGCAAACCCTTAACTCAGTTATTAGGTTGACAACTTATATAGCGCTATCTTAAAGCTCACGCAGTAGACGAGAGCACTTTACAGACAAGTTCCATAAGATGTACTAAAACGGTGTTTTCAGTTTTTGAGCGAAACGGTCAGGGGAGATTTCTGACCTGACATCTACCGGGAGGGAATTCCACACTATGGGATTACCCCTTTAAAGGGATCTGTCCCCAAACTTAGCAGTCTTAGCTGGAGGGGGCACCACGAGTGCCCCCTTGGTCAGATCTTAGGTTCGATCGACCCGTCTCCGACCCTGCCCTATGCACCAGCTTAACTAAGTAGTCAGGGCATGTCAAGTCATGCAAGGTCTTAAATGTCAGCCAGCAGCAGTTATACCATGGCGCATTACCCAAGTACAAATTTTTGTCTCCAGATATAGACGAATGCGCCACTAGAAGATCACAATGCGATGCGACAACAACCACCTGCATCAATAATGTTGGAAGCTATAGATGTTCATGCATAAACGGATATGAAAGAAAAACTGAAACGTCTTGCACAGGTTTCCATCTGATATATTTATGCGCAAACAAAATAGCTTATCCCTCATTTGGCACAATCTTTGGTGCAATGTAATCAGTTACTGCAGGCAATACCATTTATGAACGTAAAATATATAGATATATCCTGAAGAATGAGTATTTTCAGACTCTATTGACAGTCACTTACAGATTAAAATAAATGGATAAATGGATATGCTATATTACCAAAATATAGATTTAATTTGATTTTACTTGATAGATATAGACGAATGCACCACTAGACAAGCTCGATGCGATGCAACATCAACTGTATGCATCAATATAGTTGGAAGTTATTATTGTTCGTGCAGGAGCGGCTACAGCCATTCGACTTTTTCATCATGTACCGGTAAGAGACCACAATTTAATGAGGAGACAAAATGAGTTTGAAACTTACTGTATTTCACAAAAATTACACAAGCAATTGTATGATCCAGAAAAGTGATTTGCAGGAAATCTTATTGTGAATGGACTAAATGGATTTTCTAATCAATCAATCAATTTATTGCTTCATGCAAAAACGGTTTTGGAAGAACTGCAACGTCTTGCTTACGTTTCCATCTGATATTTATGTACAAACTAAGTTATTCATCATTTGCCCGAACATTGGCGCAATGTAATCAGCTATTGCAAGCAGTACCATTCGTGAACGTAAAGTATAGTAATCTCCTGAAGAATGTGTATTTTCAGACTCTATTGACAGCTTTGTAGGGCCTATAGATTAAAATGGATAAGATGCTTTGCTATATTACCGAAATATAGATTTATATTGATTCTGCTGTATAGATATAGACGAATGCACCACTAGACAAGCTCGATGCGATGCGACAACAACTGTATGCATCAATACAGTTGGAAGTTACTATTGTTCGTGCAGAAACGGCTACAGATATTCGACTTTTTTATCATGTACCGGTAAGAGACCATAATTTAATGACGAGAGAAAATGAGTTTGAACATAAAGTACACAAGTTCACAAAAAGTACATAAGTGAAGTGATTGTATGATGTAGGTGAAAGATTTGCAGACAAT
This sequence comes from Metaphire vulgaris, assembly GCA_018105865.1. NCBI lineage: Eukaryota > Metazoa > Annelida > Clitellata > Crassiclitellata > Megascolecidae > Metaphire > Metaphire vulgaris. The sequence continues at coordinate 2,309,503 of CM030834.1, forward strand.
CTTATTGTAGATGGATTGCATGGATTGATTTCGAATATCGTAGTTATGCAAGCAGATGTGTCAATTAATATCCATGTGTTTGTATGAATTGATGTATAAGCACCTTCTCATTATATTAAAGCTTGCTAGTTGGCTGTTGCTCCTTATACGGGTGTAGATTATTATCCCAAGATACTTAATTGTTGGAATAAATTTACAAAATTGGAGTGATGAGTTTCTTATATGAAGACACGATAATACTTGAAATTTAATCATATAGCCACTTATAGTTGTTGATATATATATATATATATATATATATATATATATATATATATCAACAGCTATATCACATATATAGCAACAACTATATCACATATATAGCAACAACTATATCAACAACTATATATATCGACAAATTCGTGAGGTACGTGTGATTCCAGGCTGTAATTTTTTAATGCACTGGTTAATAGGGTGGAGTGAACGTAACGGATAATTTTTTTCTCGAATATGCTTATGTAATACCCACCAAAACTTGTCATTGGTATTACTTATATACCGTGTGAAATTTTACTTAAATCTATTGACATTTTCTACCCATACAAATGGTTTCATGGTCAGTGATTGGTCAGCCATTGCAATAAAGATTCATAATTTTTTACTAAAGACAGTGACAATCAAAATATGATCCTCATGAGAAATGTGCAACACCCAGCAATTTTTCAAAAGGTCTAATTAAAGTTATGTGGTTGTGCGATGTTCGCTTTTTGTATCGAATGTTGGCATGATGGTTCGTGCAATGATAGTTAAAGGTAAAGTTCATCCATATAGGCTCTGTGCCAGTAGGTGCCGGTGCTGATCCCCGGTTTCTAAAATGACCCAACGTTCCAAAAATGGAACATTTACATTTAATACAAAACTATGAATGGAAAAACAACAATTAAGTTTAAAACATTTATAATGTTAAAACAGCAATAATTTATTTAATTTCATAGAAGACAGAATCTTACCTGGCTTTGAAAAGTCTTCAAGCATAAAATTAATTATCTAAAATTAGACCAAAAATCCAATTTTTTAGCTGAAAAAATGTGGGCGATAGTGAGAGCTCAAAATTGATAGCAAGGTATCAGTTTATAGTTTTTTCATAGCATATTAATATGAAGTAAAATAAAATAATTTATGTCCAGCATAAGTGGAGCATCGAACTTTTTAAATTTAATTTTTCCCAAAAAATGGAACGTTGGGATAATATTAATAGTGACGGAAGTTACCACTGCGCCTGCCGAACTGGATATAAAAGAAAAAAACGAGACTCTCTATTCAGGTTTAATTATATCATATTCAATTAAGCCTAATCCTTTAGAAAATACTATGGACTAAGATAGAGATTCTCAAACGTTTTGTCATCTCATCGGTTAATTTCATTTGCCATTGAGGATGCGTCAAACATTTAATCAGATTCTTTAACAAAAATAACTGGAGTGATGAAAGTTTCTTAAGGTTCTTTCGATGTCTTGTCGCTGTCTCGAAACCACGCTTCGACTTTAGGCATGTCTCTATTATTAAACAAAACTTTTACCCAATTTTCAGATATAAACGAGTGTGTCAGTGGTGAATCCGAATGCAATTTGATGTCAACTGATTGCATCAACACAATTGGAAACTACACATGCGACTGCAAGAACGGATTCACGTATCTCGATGAAACGACGTGCGTGGGTAAGATGCACAATAATGAAAGATGGCTACTAGTGTGTCGCGCAGCTTTCTTAAGCTGTCTAAGGATTTTTCTTAACTCACATAGCCTCCTAAGCCACTTTAAAACACTTTTTGTCTATGCTGAGGATACATCGAATTCAGAAAAAGAAGAATGCAGCCAGACAGTTAGAGGTGCAATTGTTAGGAAAGATTGAAGCGAATTGTCAAGTTCAGGTTAAACCAGAGGTGTGATGGAGCCGGTCCGGTTCGGCCGAGCCGCTTGTTAAAATGACGGCTATATCAACGAACGGTCTCCTTGCTTACTGGGCTGGTTTTCGTTCTCATGAATACGTGTGGAAAACCTTTCAGCCCTTGGATCGACACTTGATTAGGCCTACTCTACCATGGCTATAATTACTATATATATATATATATATATATATATATATATATATATATATAGGCCTACTCATAATGGACAAATCATATATAACTTTGTCAACGTCAGCGAACCGGTTGTTAATGTTAATCAATTGGCATCACACCGCTGGGTTAAACTATGACAATAAGAACATTTGTCAAGTCTCTAGGTCAATGTATTGAGCACAGAGTGCGTGGCGCTTGAATCGGGTGCTTTGTGCAATATACTAGCTGCTATCATAGAGCCATATGCATTGAAAATGCGCTTTCTGTTCTTGCAGAGAAACGACTCAAAGTCATCGTGGGCTCAAGTGTTGGAACATTTCTTGCAGTTGCTCTAATTGCAATTTTACTCACGTTCTTCTACTGGAAGAGGTTAATCAATTGATCAATCGATTAATTCTTTAGCGTAAAATTGTGCTCCACTATATCATCTATTAGGCTAGTATGATATGACAGGTTCAGTAGATTAGAAGTTCAATTGATCAGGCTAACTCCAAGTGTGTCTTCTATGGCCGGTGACCTGCAGATGACTAGTACAGTATAGGGTTGACATATATACTTATATGAATGCAGTTTATCGTAGAGTTTCTAGTCTAGTTCATGCGGTTTCAGTATTGAGTTCCAATGGAAACGACGTTAATGACATTAATCCGTTTCAAGGGTCTTTTCCTAATGTTCGAGGAATCGAACTGTTTCTTATCTCGTAATTTAACAATCGTTTTTTCTATTAGAAGCACCTAGTTTTGCATCCAATTCTGAAATTTATTAATTTCATTGAATAATTATCATTGAGACACGCCAGAGCGAATAACTAAACGAAGTTGGCCGGTTTTGCAAATGTTCTGGAAGTAGCCTACATATTCTTAATGCACTAGCAGTGAACGTTTGCGAAATTTAGCCAATGCAGGCCATGTCGTTACTATAATATAATTCTTGAAGAGACATAGACCTACTCTACAATCTACATATTCAGTAAAAATCTTTCAGGCGAAAAGTTAATCAGACTCTACAGACGGAATCTTCGGTCGTAGACAATGGTTGGTATTGATTTCAATTTAGAATTCTGAACTTAGCCTATAGATGAAACTTTAAATTTTATTTGACGTGCCTGTCATGCATCAAGAAAAATATTTTCTACTTGCCTTAAATCAAGCGATAATTTTTTAGTGTAAAATATGTCCATCATCTGGACAGTTCTAAATCTTATAATGAGCTCTTATTAAATCTCTGTTTAAAACATAAACTCTTAATATGGTAAAGTATTAAAAATATTTCTTTCACAAGTAATTAAATATTCTTAGTATGTTGTTAGCGATGGTTAATTATTTACACGATCGTCATTATTTCAAATTCTTGATAGGTTTTGATGTAGATAATTCTAAAAATTCGGATATCTACATGGCCTTAAAGAAATCTGAAAGCAACATGACTGGAACAGGAGAAATTTATGTTCAGTTAGATGCATCCACCCGTCTACCCGTCCCTAACAAGAAGCCAAACAAGTCGGCAGAATCTGCTGTTGATGAAAACACTCAATCTGCCATTTATGGAAACGTTCAATCAACTGGTGAAACAGTTCAGTCTGCCATTGATGAAGATGCGCAATTTTCCGCTTATGAAAATGTTGAGCTTTCCATTTATGAAAACGCTCACTACTGAAGTTTCTACAGAGAAAATTCACGTGAAAGCGACAGAAAACATTGAGACAATGTAATCGATCACATTGGTTATTATGTTTTAGATTAAGATTCTAACACACCAATTTACAGTATTTCCGAAAACACATTTGTGTTGAATTGATTCAGTTGGTGGTGATACATCTTCTCTATACGGAATATTCTCTCAATTACACACATGCGTATTCTAGAAGCCCTAAAACGTTGATGTGAAACTCTATTGCCTGATGTATACGAGATATTGGATAAAAAAGTCTCTGCTTCATCTAAGTCATCCAAGTTCCACCAGTCGACCACCCATCACCGCCCTCGAGCCGCTCCATGCATCACAAAATGTCAAATAAAAATACTATTCTGAGTGCTGGATATGCAGGGAATATTTATCCGCGACAAACGTCATTTTCTATTGGATGATAAAACAAAAGCCAGTTGCACTTTGAAGAACAATTGAAATTGCTTAAATTTTTAAAAATTCACGATGCATTTTATCGATTATAGATTGCTATTCAAGATCTGCAAATAGTTCGACAAGTTCTTGGTTTGATCAGACGCAATTGCAAACTATTTGATAGGTTTCATCTGAGTCGACCAATCGCTCCCTCGCATTTTCTTGTCATACAGTAACTTCATTCGATGAAAGTCGAATAATTGATTCCGTAATTCATAAATGGACATCCAGGATCCTATTGGTCAATACATACTGAGTTGATCAAAGTTCAAGACACCAGTTAAATTCCATAAAACAAATCAATTTTGTAGCTTAAAAGTTCATTAAAGAAACCAAGCTGGAGTAAGGCCGCAAACTTTTAAAATATTATGTAGAAAGGCATTCCCTGCAGACTAACACGTAATCTCAGTCAGAAGTTATCTCTTAAGACTTCACTGAATCCACACAAAAGCGACTATCCTACCATACTTTCAGACCTCTTGGTACCTACAGGGGATGGTACAAGTCTTTGTCTAGGAAAGTGGGAGTATCATGTGATAAATTTGTCCACTAGTGAAGTGCTCTGTGATACAACAAAAAATTGTTTAAAATGCGAGCTGGGTGGTAGAAATAAAATTTCTTTGGTGCCAGACTGGTTCAAGCTCAATCGAATTAGACGATAAGACAGCATCTGCTGCTACCATAGTGCGAATGCAGGTAAAAATGATTTAAGTGTAATGGGTAATGGATATCAGATTAGACGAAAAAGTGGAAGTACAATCGCTCGTTTAAGAACATACATAAGGGGTTGTCCATAAATGACGTCACGCACTTAGGCGTCGGAGGGAGTTGAGACATTTGTGACAATATATGACGACGGGGAGAAGGGGGGTTCAGAAATGTGACGTCACATAATACTAAATATTGTTATTAATACGGCAATGTTATGAAAATCGCGAGTAATTAGTAATTATTGTTTTTTATACTTGGTAGTCTTTAATATTTTACACTTATAATTATTATAATTCATTTTTAAAAAGAATTTTTAAAGTTTCGGAATATCTTTATATCTACTAGAAAGATGCTCGCTTCGCTCGCGCTCGCTTCGCTCGCAGTGCAGGATAATACTAATCCAATACCTATACCTAATACCCAATCATTGAATTCATGCTGAACAACATTTCAAAGATGTACTGTACATACGCCACCTGGCCAAGCTCTGCGCCACGTAATAATTAGGCATATGTACGTTAAAATCACGCAACTGTGTCCATTTGTGACGCTGTACACGTATTTTTTGTGTACGTTAAAATGTACGTTAAAATTGCGCAACTTCCTCAAGCTACGAACAATTGTTACCAATAGGAACGTCGTCGCACGCCCACCCCTCTGACGCTGCAATGACTCGACTAAACCGTGCTAAACTACGAACAATTGTTACCAATAGCAACGTCGTCTTCGAACATCGTCCACCAACGCATCGAGACGTAAGGACTAAACCGTCTACCAATAGTCAACCAATGAGAACGCTTGAAGGTAACAGAAATACAGAATAAGGATTTTAATATTATAGATAATAATTATAACAAATATTTTCAAACGATTTCATTGCAATGCCTGCTTCATTCAAGAAATAAGTGATTCCAAGCATTAATTTTGACATTGCAGAGATGTGCGGTTAACGCGTTGTGACATCATATTTGATTGGGGTCTGACTTTTTGTGACGACGTGTGTCGAGGAAAGAGAGTCAAAAAACGGCCAAAATCGCGTGACATAATTTATGGACGACCCCTAAATTCGAGGGCATAAAGAGTTTATTTAGAGTCGTTACTGCAACAATCCTGGATGTAATTTCCATCGGACTATTTCAATGCTATCCACTTCAGACGCCGACAGCAGCGATCTAGCATCTGTAAAATTCTTTCCTACAGATGGAAAGTCACGCTCTGACTGTGCCGAGTTGGCTGATAGGAAGATTACAGTGTTACCATAATAGTTTCAAAAGTCTAACCTCTCAGTCGACGTTCGACCTTGCCATTTCCATTTTCGAGAGTAGCCTTATACGCAGTGATGGGCACAAAATTTTATCTGAGGGCCGCAAAAGTGTCTGCGATGAAAGCCGAAGGCCGCACAATTTTTTCGACATTTAGAATTAAAGTTTTAAGTAGTTTTAAAACGATTTTAACATAATGTATTATATACTGTACAGTGTAAGTAATTATTAATAAGCCAAGACTGTCAAGTCGAAGAAAAGTTAGTAAATATTAAAAGCATTACTTCTAGTTAACGATCAAGAACCAAAGTGTAAATCCAATTTGAATGCTGAATTTTCCATTAAGGTGTTGTCAAACGTTTCATATGTTTTAGAGGGCCGCACATTAATGTAGTACCTCTTGATGTCGGGGGCCGCACAAAAGGGTTTCGAGAGCCGCATGTGGCCCGCGGGCCGCACGTTGCCCATCCCTGATAGTATAACGTGGTTGAATTATGGCGCCGAACAACGTGAAAACATCATTTTACAGTATCTTGCCTATTGCCAATCCAACCCAACCCATGGGTTAACCCAATCCATGGACAACTCTGGTATACTGGCAGTTTGACAATATTTTATCGACACATTAATCACGCTATAGAGTCCTTTAGTTTTTAGAAACACGGAAGAAGTGCTTAAAAAGTAGGCCTATAGTGTAAGTCAGACATAATATAGTAGTATCCTAACAAGTTTAACTAACATCAACTCAAAACTATTAACTAAGCTTTTTTCCCGTCAAAACAAACTGCCATCAGATTATCCCTCTGCATCAGTCACAATAAAAACTTGTTACAAGGAAGTAGAGTTCGATTTCATAAATGCAATGTTAAATTACATTGCGTGCATAGTAATTTGTTCGTTTTTAGGCAATATCCATCACATGGCCAGTGAACCCGGAGTGTTTGAGACCCGAGCTGGTCTCTAACAATTTCTCACATTTGAGGCGAATATTCAAATAATATTTGGGTTCGCATCCTTAAGTACATATTGATTTACATGTTCGCTTTATTTCATGAATTACAAAATCTTCTAATCAACTGGAGAGAAGCAGATCTGTTTATTATTATTATTATTATTATTATTATTATTATTATTATTATTATTATTATTATTATTATTATTATTATTATTATTTAGCCATTAAAAGTTTTGGTAATCAACTTTATTTGTTGCGGACAAAAGTAATGATATTGGTATCGATTTATGCAATACAATTTCATTTTGGTATTGGTATTGGTATTGGCAATACATTTTAGCAGTATCGTTAACAACCCTGACTGGATTTTAGATGTGTACTGCGCAGTAGGCAGCCAAACGGTCGGCGCATGCGCATCGCTCCCAGGATGGCAAATATAAGCGGTACAAAGACCAACTGAAGAAGATCCTGAAAACCTGCAATGTCAACATCAATGAATGGGACATTCAAGTACATGATCGCCTACACTGGCGCTACACTGTTCGCAGTGGAGTCAGTCTCATGGAGAGCATCCGAGTTGCTGATGCAATAAGAAAACGTCAGGAGCGCAAAGAGCTCAACAATTTCTCATCAGTGTTGCCCACGAATAATTTTGTATGTTCTATATGTAGCAAACAATGTACTGCTTGGATATGTTTGTTTAGTCATATGCAGACCCACAGTGGGTCAGTCCTGTCATCGTCGAAATCGACGGGCTGCTTTTAGTTTTTAATTTACAATGCCATAAATGGAGTTATAGTCATTTACATACAAATGCACTACTTAAATAAGGAAGTAGTTTCTGAATTTTGTCGCTGCATGGGTTATTTCCTGCTAGGGAGATCATCTATTTCGTGAACCATGTTGACGCGGAAGTGTTTATGAGCGCAATACAGTTAAATCTGGTGGGGATGCCTTGTTAGCTTTCAGTGCTGAATTTTCTCCTAAGCAAAGTAGAGGGGATATCTAGTAGATATCTGGCAAATATACGCAGTTAAAGTTCTAGTTTGCGCAACAGCTATGAAAATCTTTTCGCCAAGATCGGTTGTAGGACTGATACTACAAATGGAATATGTGTGCCTACTCGGACTAATAACATTCACAGACGGTGAGAGCACTTTTCTTGCTTAAAAGTTTTAGTGAACTCAGTAATTTATTCTAACAAATAGCACGCTTTTCAAGCATTGCAAAATGCTTTGGCTAGAGCTGTCACGCGAACGCCAAAAGCTCATCACATCACTACGGTCTTGAACTGGCTTCACTGGCTCAAAGTTCCAGAAAAGACGCAATCAGGATTCTATGCCTGACCTACAACGACATCCAGTTCTCAAAGCCCATGTACCTTCGTAATCTCATTACAATTGAAACTCAGCGTGAAAGTCTTAGCCCCAGCACCCCGAAAGGCTGTATGCTCCACTGGGGCACAGTCCCTGGAGAGAAAGTCCCAGCCCTCCGTGGGAGACAAAGCCCCTTTGGGTCCGTAAGCCCAGAAGAAGCCGTATGCCCAAAAGGGGCCGTAGGTAGCACTGGAGGGTGCATCTCCCGTGGAAGACCAAATTCTATTGGAACCGAAGGCCCAAACCGTAGTCGTATGGTGTGCAGCCCCCTGTGGTGGGGAGGCAAGACCATCTAGTGAGGACATAGAAAAAAATATTAAATGATAATTTACGCATTCACTTTACATTTTAAGCTTTGAATTTTTGTATATTTAATAATTTGAACATTTGCAATAAATCGGGGACGGAGATTGCCCTCTCCCCCGTCATTTTGACGGGTTAACAGCTAGTATGTTCATAAAACACCAACCGGTTATCAAATATTCGGACTTTTGAATAAGATGCACCTAGCAGTGCGTGGTTCTTTATTGGTTGTCGTTTGTTAGGATATGTCTACGTGAGACTGGTTAATCCCAGTTCATCGGAGTCCAATCCATCCGCTGGTCGTCTTGAGGTACGATCGAACTATGGCGCATGGGGTACCGTGTGTGATGATGGCTTTTCTGCTGCTGCTGCACGAGTGGTATGCTCCAGCCTTGGATTTAGGTGAGCTTGACAAATTGACTTCGTTTTTATCGTTGGATTTTTGCATCAATAATTTGAATTTGTTGAGTCTATACTACAGGTAGAACAGATGGGTTAATGGATTACAGGGTTTTAAAGAACAAGGTAAATAGCATGATTGGACAACAACAATAATAATAGGTTCATTTTCTGTATTGTCGTTTGTGAAGGCGAGCAGGATCTGTCATTACAAATTCATTTGGAGAGGGGTCTGGAGATATATGGTTGGACGATGTCGTATGTACTGGAACCGAAACAGGCATTGATAGTTGTAGTCACAGACCCTGGGGAGTACACAATTGCGGACACAACGAGGACGTCGCCATCGATTGTGGTGCGTCTATTTTATTTTCAGCTAAAATAATAACTACATGTTTAGCATTATGGCGAAACTCATTTATACTAATTTATGCGTGCCCTCTGTATTTGAAATCACTTTGCATACATAGGTCTAAAACAATGAACATTATAATACCTAGCCGATACCTATAGCACACGCAGTTCTGTCATGACATTGTATCATTCTCTAAAGCAGTTATGCATCTTTTCCATATAAAATTTCCGCAGGAACGGCGATATGCGAAATACACGAATGCGGTGACCGAGAATTTGTACACAATGCGAATTGCATTAAAATCTCCACAGCGGTCGAGCGACCGTGTACATGATCCTAACCAGGGGTGGCTAGCACTGTTGCTACAAGTGGGTCATTGTAAATTTTTATCGGCATGAGGAGGCGGAATTTTTGGTGCCTTCTGCACATCATTGTTTTCAACAGTAGTTCAGTTACTGCAGTTACACAACGGTAGTAACTGGTAACGATTGCAATTAAACAGTAGTTCAAAGTAAGTTACTATGATTTTAAATTGAGCACATGACCTAACAATCCTACTCATAACTCAATATTGCATGCATAATTCTCCTAGAGAGGCATGGGGCCAAAATTTAGAGTAGCCTATTGCTAAATTTAAATGCTGAACTTTTAAGAAAGTATGAAAACTATATTTTAACATTTCGGCAGTCACCTTACCCTTCATTAGATTTATTTTCTTGATATTTCTGCAAGAATCCCCCACTAGTGCTGACTTTCATCAGGCACCGACCCTCTTCTGGCTGCGCCAATGGACTTGAAGACAGACACGTATATTTTATTTAGTCCGACTAGAGTGCTTGCGGGAGCATCGTGATCTTTTTTTGGGGGGTGGAGCTCTAGTTGGAGAATTCTTGATTACTATTATAATTAGACATTGAACTCTTGCACTCTTTTCACAGTCGCATTATCACCCTCTCTATAAATATTTCGCATCAGTTTGCGCAAATCTCACGACTAATGACGACTGAATAATGTGCCCGGTCCACCGGAACTCCCTCGTGACTATGCCAAAGATGCTCATTGTCATTATTATTGGTCTTTGCCTCCCGACTTAGACGGATGCTCCGGCGGTCGAGCTCGATGCGATTTGACCACAACCAGATGCGTCGACACGGTCGGAAGTTACTCTTGTTCGTGTAGGAACGGCTACACATATTCTACATCAACATCATGCACAGGTATTCGTGATTCCTGTAGAGGATATATTCAGGGCATTTTTCGTTAATCTGCAAAATAGTGGAAGTAATTCATCACTTTTATCAAAGAAAGTATGATCCATGAAATATGCCTTCACATAGCATCAGCTAAGCTTTTATGTAAATTCAATCCTAGCGTTCTGACTGGACATGTACAATTGTATATATTATGCGTATAACTTAGAATGATGGATAGAGCATCATTATAAAACTGAAGCATTTTAAATTTACAAAAGAATGACAATTCCATTTTATAAACAAATGCAAAAGTTGTTTTACTGGTACCACTTTGAAATTTTATGGAATAGGTTCTATTAGAGGCTTCTGTTAGATCTAAGATCGTTGAAGAAATTATAAGCAAGAACCATCCAAGCAACTAATTTGGATAATTTTATTTTGCTTCCACAATGTGGATTGAAATTTATGATACTATAACCTATTAACAAGTAATGAATTTTACCTGGAGATATAAACGAATGCCCCACTAGGCAGTCCCAATGCGGTTCCACAACAATATAATAATAATAATAATAATAATAATAATAATAATAATAATAATACTAATACTAATAATAATAATAATAATAATAATAATAATAATAATAACAAGGTTTAAAGTGGCTCATAATGGTTTGTCCTGTGTGAGAACCACTGTTGTACCCATCCAATTCTAGTATCCAACAGTAATGAGGTTTATTTTGAAATCATTCACACTCGTAGCCATTACTATCTCTCGTCCATTTCATTTCATCTGTCCACCACTTTTGCTCTAAAAAAGTGCTGCTTGTGTCTTCCGATCCCTTTTCTTAAACAGTTTCGTGCTGTGTCCTCTGGTTCCATCATACTGTTTCATTCTAAAGAACCTTTCTCTTGGTATTTCCACCTTGTCAGTATTTTGTATGTCTCAATTAGATCCTCCTCTCGTTCTCCTTTTTTCTAAAGTTGTCAATCGCTTTAGTCTTTCCTAATAGGTTAATCTCTGATACATTTTGATCATTTTTGGTGTTGTGTAATACTCTATCCAAAGTCTATATGTTTTTCTCCAAAGATGGGTACCATGCTTGCACACAATACTCTAAATTTTGACGTAACACTGTCTTATAAAGTCTCATTATATTTACATCCTACTCTCTGCTCACCACCGTTCTTGTGATCATACCTAGAATTCTGTTGGCCTTCTTAGCTGCCTCTCAACATTGTCTAGATGGCTTTAAGCTGCTATGCATTATGACCCTAAATCTTTCTCCTCGGTTGTAACTGTTAGTCCCTTCCCACATGGCTTAAACTCATGATATGCTCCCTTCTTCACAATATGCACAAACACAGTTGAAAACTATCAATGCTCATGCATAAATGGCTACAAACAATTGAATTCAATGACGTGCACCCTGCACAGCTTGTTGTTGTTAACTATTTATGGGCGAACAACTATTTCCTTCGCCATTCTGCAAGATATTATTGGCAAATGCAATCATTAATTAGAGACAATACCATTTAAGAACGTAGATATAATAAGGAATATAAAAGCATCCTGAGAAAAAATGTTATTTTCAGGCCATGATAACCGTTTTCTGTAGTATAAATTCGATTATATACTATTATGTATTAAGTAAGTTAGAGAACGTCAAGATTAGAGTGGTGACTCGTCAAAAAGACTGCGCGAACGCTTTAAACAGAATTAAACCAAGTAGCTAGTCTTAAAAAGCCAAGACTTCAGTCGATTCCTGAAAATATCCAGCGACGGTGACTCCCGAATATAGGCAGGGAGCGAGTTCCAAGTACGCGCGGCAGCCACCGCGGGAAAGCACGATCTCCGACGGTGACGAGACGCGTTCTAGGAACGATGAACACCGATGTCGTTGACGATCTGAGTCGCTTGCGGCCAGCGAGGTCGGAAACGCTGTGAAACTCAAATGCAAGATAGTTCGGACCCAACTCGTGAAGGCAGCGATATACAAGGGTTGATAGCTTGAACGTGATGCACTCAGGCACCGACAGCCAATGAAGATCCATGAGAAGCGAGGTGACATGATCATATCGGGCAGAACGAAAGATGAGACGAGCGGCACTATTCAAAACTGACTGCAAACGGTCGAGAGAATAGGCAGGTGACCCTGCAAGAACAGCATTGCCATAGTCCAACCTCCTAGTCAGTACCAGAGCAACAACCAACGTCTTGAGGACAGCTTGAGGGATAGACTGACGAAGACTCCTAATCAAACGAAGCGAAGAGAAACAACTGGCGACAGTCTTGGATACATGAAGCTTCAGGGTCGCCGCATTATCAAGGTAAATGCCCAAGTTCCGCACAGAGGCAGCCGGGTGAAGCTCGAGATCGTGGATCTTGACACAGTCACGCGGCAACAGGTGTTGTTGTATTATCCAAATATAATTGTTTGTCTGCAGATACAAACGAATGCAACACTGGTCAACATTCATGCGATTTGGCAACAACCGCCTGCATCAATACAGTTGGAAGCTATTACTGTTCATGCAAGAACGGCTACGTATACTATACATCTACATCATGAACAGGTTGTTGTCTTGGACATCTAAAATGAATAAATCCATGATAGCAGAAAACCAACCTGAGTGCTGGCACTAGAAACTACAAATGATGAGACAGAAAATGAGATATTTTGGCACATGATAAAGACCAGTGACTCTCTATAGAAAATAAGATTGTGTTGGGGGAAAGCAGGATGAAGTAGGTGAACAGGATGAACAAGGACGAGATGAACACATGAAATCTATGAAGCAACAAACATGGCCATAATGGTGCTAAATACAATGGCAGGAAGTAAAGAAAATGAAGGAAATTGATCCATGACGTTTCCAATAGTTAATTTCACCTGAAGGAACATGGTGAAAATGCTATGCAAGATATTGACTCAATGTACTCGGATTTAGATATTTTGGAGCGTAATATTGCTCATGACCCAAGATTATATAAATATTCCGTACAAATTCATTATTTCTAAATCCGGTTTGCAGTTTAATCTGATTTTTAAAGTAGAAAATAGGTGATATGGCCTATCATGGTAAACTGTTCTGTAATTAAATGCTTGCAGATATAGACGAATGCGCCACTAGAAGATCACAATGCGATGCGACAACAACCACCTGCATCAATACAGTTGGAAGCTATCGATGTTCATGCAGAAACGGATATGAAAGAAGAACTGCAACGTCTTGCACAGGTTTCCATCTGATATTTATGCGCAAACAAAATAATTTATCCCTCATTTAGCACAATCTTTGGTGCAATGTAATCAGTTATTGCAGGCAGTACCATTATTTTATGAACGTAAAATATAAAGTTATACCCTGAAGAATGAATGGATAACATACTATGCTATATTACCAAAATATAGATTTATGTTGATTTTACTGTATAGATATAGACGAATGCACCACTAGACAAGCTCAATGCGACGCAGCAACAACTATATGCATCAATACAGTTGGAAGTTATTATTGCTCGTGCAGGAGCGGCTACTACAGATATTCGACTTTTTCATCATGTACCGGTAAGAGACCGTAAGTCAATGAGGAGACAAAATGAGTTTGAAACTTATTGTATTTCACAAAAATTATACAAGTGATTTTATGATCAAGATGAGTGATTTGCAGCCAATCTGATTGTGAATGGACTAAATGGATTTTCTAATCAATCAATCAATTATTGCTTCATGCAAAAACGACTACGGAAGAAGAACTGTAACGTCTTGCTCACGTTTCCATCTGATTATTTATGCGCAAACAAACTAATTTATCCCTCATTTTGCACGATCTTTGGCGTAATGTAATCAGTTATTGCAGGCAGTACCATTTATGAACGTAAAGTATAGCAATATCCTGAAGAATGTGTATTTTCAGACTCTATTGACAGTTTCTTATAGATTAAAATGGATAAGATAGTAAACTCTATTACCCAAATATAGATTTATATTGATTTTGCTGTATAGATATAGACGAATGCACCACTAGACAAGCTCAATGCGATGCAACATCAACTATATGCATCAATACAGTTGGAAGTTATTATTGTTCGTGCAGGAGCGGCTACAGCCATTCGACTTTTTCATCATGTACCGGTAAGAGACCGTAATTTAATGAGGAGACAAAATTAGTTTGAAACTTACTGTATTTCACAAAAATTACACAAGTGATTTTATGATCCAGAAGAGTGATTTGCAGCCAATCTTATGGTAAATGGATCAAATGGATTTTTTTATCAATCAATGTATTTCTTGAAACTCATTAACAAGTAGACTCATAATTCAATTACACGTCATAATATGGAATTAGCTAAAGCGCAATCAAACATTATGGACAAAAGTTTACAGATAAAGTGCTTAACTAAAACTAAAGAATACACTTGGGAAAATGTAACAGGGAACACATGAGTTCATTACGTCATTAATCAAATTAATATTTTAAAAATGAATAGATACATTGAAGTATACAAACGGTGGGATACAAAAGGATATAAGAAGGGAACAGAGTTCCCGCTAGTAGATACTCTATTTATTTGTACTAAAGTACTTTAAATAGTGTAAGCAAGTGTAAGAAAAGTAGTAGGTAAAGTAGTTGGCAGGCACAAAAATAACTGAGAAGTTTAAAGGCAAAAATTTAGGTAACCATTATAAGGTAATTTATTGGTCATTGGATATAATATATTGTTTTAGTTTTCTTTTAAGCAAATTTAAAGTTAATATGTTAGTTATGGATATGTGAAGGGCATTCCAGAAAAGAGGTAGCCTACAAATAAAAATATAGTGAATAATATGGTGTTAGAGTGAGCATAGGCCTAAGCAATGTAAAATCGTTTACTTTTTCTTATATTATGTCTAGGTATTATGCTTATAGTTGAGAAATAATCATTTATATAGAAGACCATAGCTAATAATCTGTTAGTATATTTATACATAAATAATGAGTTTTGACGAAATTGTACATTAACAATATTTAGAATATTAAGGTACTTATATAAACTTTTAATACTAAGGTAATAGGTAATTAGAGTTAGTAGTTATTAATCTAATGGTTTTATTTGGAATCTTTTGGATTTTATCCGTCATACATTTATAGCTGAAACTCAGCAAAATGTTACAGTAACATAAGTAAGGATGAGTCATAGTAAAATAAGGATTAAGAAAAGGCTTTTAATTTTTTATTGCAAATATCGTAGCCCTGCAAGCATATGAGTCAATTCCTAATACGGGTCTATGATTGAAGGTTTATGTTCTAAACGTGTACATTGTAGACGTGAACGAGTGTGAAAGAGGAGAACATCTTTGCGACAATTCAACCACCATTTGCATTAATAGTGACGGAAGTTACCACTGCGTCTGCCGAACTGGATATGAAAGAGAAAACGAGACTCTATGTTCAGGTATCATGCTCAATTAAGCCTAATTGTTTACAAAATGCTATGAGCTAAGATAATGTTTTTCAGACGTTTTGTCATCTCATTCGTTCATCTCACCTGTCATGGAAGATATCTTCAAACATTTAATCAGATTCTTTAACAAATAACTGGGGTGATGAAAATCTCTTCAAGTTCTTTCGATGTCTTGTCGCTGTCTCGAAACCCCGCTTCAACGAATGCATGTCTCTAATATTAAACAAACCTTACCTTTTGCAAAATATTCAGATATAAACGAGTGTGTCAGTGGTGAATCCAAATGCGATTTGATGTCAACTGATTGCATCAACACAATTGGCAATTACACATGCGGCTGTAAGAACGGATTCACGTATCTCAATGAAACGACTTGCGTGGGTAAGATGCACAATTGAAAGGTGACTTCTAGTGTGTCGCACAGCTTTCTTAAGCTATCTAAATAATTTTCTTAACACAGGCTATCTTAGCCTCTTAAACCACTTTAAAATTTAAATCACTTTATTAGCGACATCTATGCTGAGGATAAATCTAATTGCAAAAAATGAAGAACGGAGCGGACAGCTAGTGGAACAATTGTTAGAAAAGATTGACGGGAATTATCACGTTCAGGTTAAACAACTTAAACTACAGCATGGCAATAAGAACATTTGCAAAGTCTCTAGGTCAATGTATTTAGTACAGAATGCGTAGCGCACAAGGCGGCCGCTTTGTGCAATAGACTAACATATAGCTATATGCATTGAAAATGTGAAAATGTGAACAAACTTCGGACCTAGGGCCTAAGGCCTGCCAATGGTTAACGTCTTTCTTCAATAAAATTATATCAAGTAACTCCATTCCAAAAACCTGGAGAAAAGCGAAGGTCATCGCTATCGAAAAACCTGACAAGGACACAATCATGGCATCAAACTATCGACCAATTTCCTTATTGAGCGTCTGCTACAAGACCTTCGAAAGACTGATACTCGATTATATTAAAACACCTGTAGATGACATTCTGAGTCCACATCAACTTCAGAAAAGACCGCAGCTCTTGCGACCATGTTTCTGCACTAACTACCTTCATCGAAAATGGATTTCAACAGCGTCTAAATACAGGCGCCGTCTTTCTGGATCTGACAGCAGCTTTCGATACGGTGTCGCATGCGGGATTAATGCACAATCTATCGCTCAACTTGCACCCTGGTTCTGTCAAGTCGTGGAATTACTCCTGTCTGACAGACGGTTTCTAGTTCACTTGGGAGACGATGTTAGCTCCTGGAGACGTCAACGAAACGGTCTACCATAGGGCTCAGTTCTAGCCCTATGTTATTCAATTTGTATATAAATGACTTACCTGTCACCATCAGCAGGAAGTTTGGATATGCTGACGATATCGGCCTTGCCACTCAGGCTCAATCCTTTAAGGAGATTGAGGACCAGCTGAACATTGATACACAGAGGATTATTATTATTATTTGCAACCGCCTCACCTGAACTTTGGAACTCGATCCCAGCTTCCCTCCGCAGACTTGGACACTTTCAAACAATAGAATATAAATCCTCATTTCCTATAATTCCTGCATTATCTCCTCAAGTCTTCATGTCTAAGCTTAAATCCTTCCTTTTTCTAAAATCATATCCTCCATAGCTGTAACAACCTAGCCTCACTGCCCTTTAGATGTTGACTATTGCCTGGCTGATGATATACCTTCCCCATGGCTATTTTAAGAGAGGCTGAGCGCCTAAGAATAAGCAGGCTACCGTTGTGCTGCTTTCCAAGGTGCTATAGAAATCCACGAGATTTTACTTTACTTTATCATGCATTTGGTATCTGTCGATGGTCGCCTCAGAGTAAGAATCACAGTTAGTTCGTGATAGTCGGTGTTTGAAAATGCTTAGGTGAGTCCGTACATTGGCTTAGTGGTTCTGACAAAAAAGAATATGCTACATGATGTGTGTTTAAGTCGAGACTTGAAATTTGAGAGAAACATAGAGGAAGGGGATATGGTTAAATTCGAACGCTCTACCTTCAGATTTAATGGCAAGAATCCTTACCACTACTTTACCGCGCCGATAACCGCTTAGTAAATTAATGTAGTAATAGCTTGTAGTTAGCGACTGTGTTGGTCGCCATTTGCTTCTTGATTTATCGTTTGTTTCGCTGTTCTGATGATGTGAAATATTTATTTTAGAGAACGTCCAGCTTAATCCCATGTAGAGAATTAGTCAAGCGATCTTCAACAAGGAAGCTGACAAATGAACTTCTCTTTCAGCAAAGAAACATTGACTTCTTAGATAAGACTATAAAATTCAAGATCAAATGCCAACTAAATAAATGCAGTTTAATATAAATGAATTACAAGACCAGCATCATAAAGAAAAATAAGTTCAGTATACATATTGATGCAAGAAACTTAACTAACTTATACTAGAAAAGATTCTAAATTAAACTAATGTGCTGATTTTGAGTGACTAAATAATATGTTTATAATAATTCTAATTTAGCTAGTACGTAATTAGCCAATTAGCTGATCAGGGTTATTCATGATATAAATGAGTGAGGGATAACCTAAGGGATAAGAATTCTGTAAGGTGGTTGTCCCAATTTGTAGTTAAAGATAAATGGCAGAAAAGAATGAAGATGAGTGACTATAATGAATATGCGAGTGAAAAGTAAATGTAAAAGTAATGTTGGAAGTAATTTGCAAATTATATATTATTTAATAGAAGTGTATGTAGAATCCATAAGATTAGTTAGAGTTAGATCGCTTATATTAGTTAAGTTATTACACTTGGTGTAGTATAAGTAATTTTGTAACATTACATTTAAATAAAGAAATATTATTATAATTCTTAATGTAAGAAGGTAATTTATTCCAAATTCTCGGGCCAGAGAATTTAATAGTGAATAGTCTAGCTGTTGTTGAGGCAAAGGGGACATGGAGGCTATTACTGTTTTAAAATGATTTTACTTAAGATATATTGGCTTAATCAAGAAAATAGCTTGAGTAAAAGAATGGAGGTAAGAGTTTCATTAGAAATTTAAATATGAAAATTATGTTTGACATTTATGAATATTTTCAATTTTTTAGATATTATATCTATTAAATAAATCTGTTATGTTAATGTAATCATGATTTCTAAAAATTAACCTAACTGATTTATTTGGTAAAATCTGGATTTTTCTGTTATTGTTTTATAAGTATTTCCCCCAAATAATATAACCTTAAATTAAATGTGGATGAATTAAGTTATAATATAGTTTTTGCAAAGCATTGGTGTCACGAAATGTTTTAATAGTTTAATTATATTTAAATCTTTTGATATTTATTTGGCTAGTATATCCGAATTTTCCTTCCAATTTAGATTTTGATCTACTGTGATTTCCAGCGATTTTGTAGGTTGATTGTGAAATACTGTTATCATCCATTTTTATTTGTGCCAAATTTGACGGGATATTTTTGAGCTTAGGATACAAATGTGCATAGTTGATTCTAGTAAGGTTTATGGTTAGTTTATTCCATTTAAACCAGTCAGATATTTTTATCAATTCTATGTTGATCATCATCAGTGTTTCTGTCTCTCGACAGGTCCAGGTATCCAGTTTTCTCATCCGATCGATTGCTTGCTTCTTCTTTGAGTTCCTGATATTCTTTATTCATCATCCACTCCAACATCATTTTCTCGGTCTACCTCTCACTCTCTTTCCTTCCATTTTTCCTTCGATTATTGTTCTTAGTAAAGAGTCATGCCGGAGGACATGTCCCATCCAATTTCTCTGCCTTTTCCGGATTGTATCTATCAGGCTTCTTTCTTCTTCTATCTCCTTCATGACTTCCTCGCTTGTCTTATGTTCTGTGTATTTTACTTTTAGCATTTTTCTCCAAATCCACGTTTCAAAAGCCTCTAATCGTTTTATATCTTCCTTTCTCATTGTCCACGTCTCCGCCCCATACAACGCCACACTCCATATCAATTTTTTACCAATCTCTTTTTTAGATTTAGTTTTAGTTTACTTTACCTTTGCATCAGCTCCTTTCTCTTATAAAAGCTTCCTTTGCCATTGCTATACGTCTTCTTATCTCTTTATTGCATCTGGCATCGGTTGTTATCAGACTTTCTAGATAGCTAAATTCCTTCACTTGCTCTATGATCTGTCCATAAACCTTTATTTCCACTCTCATTCCTTCTTCTTATCTATGTTGATATGGTTAATTAATTCATTATAGTTTTCATGACTAGTTAAAATATTCGTGCCATCAGCAAATATTAACTACTCAAAGAGTAGAGATATTTGGAAGATCATTAATAAATATAATAAATAAAAGAGGTCATAATATGGAATCTTGAGGTACTTCTGATTTGATATCTTTATAATCAGATTTTAAGTTGTTTACTTCAGTGACTTTTTACGATTAGTCAGGTAGTTGGAAAACCAAGTATAGGAAAGCCCATTAAAGCCAGATTAAAATAATTTTTAAACTAAAATTCCATGGTCTATCACATCGAAAGCCTTAGAGAGTTCTAGAAAGATTCCTATTGTATGTTTTTAGTTTCAAAGTTTGATGTTATTTTATCAATTAGATTCAATACAGGCATATAGGTTGAGTTATTTGGTCTAAAGTCAAATTGAAATAAAGATAACATTTCATATTTGTCCAAGTAATTAGGCCTAATCATTCTGTTAAACATTAATTTTTCGAAAATTTTAGAAAAAGTTGGGAGATTAGATATAGGTCTATAATTAGATTCAAGAGTTCTCGATCCAGATTTAAATATTGGATTGATCTTAGCTATTTTTATGTCTGCAGGGACTATACCCGTTGCAAACGAGGAATGTACATTATCCGAGAAGATATCTGCTATATATTCAGCAGAATTAATTACAATTTTTGGTTTATATGGTCATAGCCTGAGGAATTTATATTTTTAATTTATTTATTATATCTTTAATTTCAAAAGGTGTAGTTGGAAAAATTTGAAAGGAGTAATTTTGGGGATTATTAATTAAGGTTTCATTAAATGTTTATTACTAGTTGGTGGTTGAATTTGAGAAGCAATATTAGATCCTAGATCTGTGAAATATTTGCTGAATATTTCGGGTACTGTGTTTATTTCACTTTGACTTTTAAGTAAAATTTCAGTATTTTTATTTTCATTTTTATTTAGGATATTGTTAGTTAATTTCGGTTTTTTGTATTAGAATCATTACAATGTTTGAATCTCTCTGAATAATAAAGTTTTTCTGCATTATTCTTTAGCAATTTAATTTTTTTATTAAATTTGTTAAATATATTTTTATTTTCACTTGTTGGATTTTTAAAGTAATTAGCATAAAGTTTCGATTTAGTTTTCATTGATTTAAAAAGACCGGTTGTCATTCATGGTTTGTTGTGCTTTTTACAGATGTATTGGTACATGTAGCAAAGGCTTTATCATAGTTCATAAAAAGTATCTCCAAAAAAGACGACTTGACTTCTTCTAGTACACGAAGACATATAGGCATTCAGAACATTTGACCATGCTTAAGAAAAAATGGAACAGGGCGTAAGCATGCTCACAAGAATTGTCAACATGACCCAGAGATGGCCATGGGTTGGGTTAGATTGGATTGGGTTGGGTTAGATTTTCCATATTTATGATGGAATGAGTTGGGTTGGGTCACAAAAGTCGTTGTTTAAGAAATTGCAATGTTTTGCGGTGGGTTGGATTGGGTCAAGTAATCCAATTACCGGCATGGATTGGGTTGGTTGGGCTTCAAATAATTTGATGGGTTAGGTTGGGTTCTAATAATGGACACGTGGCCATCTCTGTCATGGCCACATAGGTGTTTGCGCCCGTTCTTGCTATAAAAGTTTTGAAATATCCCTGCTTAGTTCACTTAAGACCAGCATTATGTAACATAATCAGCTTTATCTAACTTTTAAGAATTTGCATTGATAAGATTATTTCAATTTCTGTATCAATATGCTGCAAAGTATCCTAGATTTTATTTGTCCATTTACTTGATATGTAGGCTTATTGTTCTCCAAATTTAGTTGCATTTTCTCTTATAATGGCACCATTATTGTCCGGAGGAAGTCTTCTGTCTACTATCCTGTCGATATATTTCGTGACACAGCCTCACTAATTTTCTTGTTGCCCCTTCACGCAGATTCTTGAGTATTTCTGAAGGCATATTGTCAATTCCTTCAGCATTTTGTTCTATGATCAGGGACGTCATTTGATGATGATAAACGACGGTAAATAGATTACATATGAATTATTGGAAGGTCGGCAACGCCTGAGATCCGCCATGTCTGCCTCACTGGCTGTCCCGAGGACGCGCCTCCGCACCGTAGCCTCCGTAGGAGACCGCGCATTTCATGTGGCTGCCGCTAGGGCCTGGAACGGCCTACCTCCATCCGTTCAACTTTCCATTCCACTTAACATTTTCATAAAGAGGCTAAAGATTTGGTTGTTCCGCACTAGTTACGAACTCTAACTCTGTAATGTGTTCACGCAGTCTACCTGTGGACGAGTCACCACAATAACCTGAACGTTACTTACTTACTTAATATATAATTCTTACGTGATCCAATTGTAATTAATTAATTACAATATTGGTATTATTCGAAAGTACGAATTAAAAATACAATAATTATAAAATGTAGCGACAACTAGCGAAAGACAGTACAACTTATTATTAGTTTTTATTTGTGGCAAGCCACATGTGGAGCGCAGCCGTCTCCACGGCTAGTCACCAGTTCGCCCTGCCCTATATTCGCCTCGAGGCGGTAAAAAGTCCAAAGTTTTGGATACTCCAGGACGCAACCGCCGACGCAATTGGAAGACTTCTTGATACTGTCGCCAAGCGCGCGACAAACTTGCAGTATGAGTGGTTTGCCTGAAACATATTCCATCAGAACTCTTTGGCGGTTATCTTGTTTTTCGGAGTTGGGTGGCCAGCCAGACGTCCAACCCTGCGGCAGCAGAGATAAACACAATGTAAAAGCCTTGGTGCCCCTGTTCAGGGTTTAATCTAGGCCGCTTCAGGGGGAATTTGCCCTTTTCCCCCGGAAATGTTAAATTTCCTCGGAAATTTTGGCATACTACGTCAACTAACAGCAGCCCCCTAGCAGAATTTCCCCGGCTTTGTCAGTTCCCACTCGGCTTTGTCAGTTTCCCCCGGAGTCCAGGAGTCTAGATTAAACACTGCCCATCTTTTTGAATCCTGGTTGAAAATACGCCACTTAAATGCAATCACCACTTATGAGCATATTACTTATTAGGACCTACGATTTAGCTTTAATTAAATATTTGCACGGGTGGCTAGAAAGAGGAATAACATGCAGAAGAATGGTGCATAGGCCTACCTTATCATTTTAGCTTTGATATACCCTGAGATATAGCATATTATTTCAACTATATACAAGCTATGTTTGAGGCTTATCGATAGGCCTACATACTTTATCCGACCAAGGGTACTAGCATTAAAAGAGCTAAAGCTATTCAAATATGATCAGCTTTTACAAAATTTGGAATTGACTTGTCCCAAATACATTTCCCTAAATCTTTGCCTCTTACCAAAACTCAAAAATTTAGCTGCAGAGCTTTAAACAACTTATTTAATTGTTAAGAGGACTTTTTTAAATTCTGGGCGTCAGGGACTTTTCCGTTTGGGGTCCCTGGCAGTTAAAGAGTGAGAGCACTGCCACTGGTAAAATTCCTAAGCAAATTAAAAGTCTGTAAGATTCCGCTGTAAGGGATTTTGAACGCGTTGTAATATCGCAAAATTATTATACTGTACAGGGTGGCGCCAAAAAATCAGACTAGTCACATTTGGGTTTGCATTTAATATAGTAATATAGAGACAGACAGAAGTTCGCCCAGATTATCCAGTCGTTCCAGTTGCGCCAACTAGTGTCCGAGCCGACGCATGACCGAGGAGGTCTACTTGATGTCGTATTAACAGAAGAGGACGCTCCCGAGGAAGTTACTGTGATCAAGTCCGGGCTGTCCGATCATAAGTGGATACGATGGTCATCACACACTTCACAACCGGGCCCAGTGTACAGGAGGAAGCTGTGTCGAAGTTGGAGGTATTTCAAATTAGAGCACTTCATCTCGCGGCTTCAGATGTCAGCCCTATATCGACCTGTGGAGGAAGGGAAGTCAGCCTCCGAACTGGCCGAGTGTTACCACTCAGTGATAACGGATATCCTTGATGAGCTTGCTCCATTGACGCCGATGTCACTGCGTGTCAGACCCCGTCGGCCATACTACGACGATGACTGATGACTGTAGGCGCTTCGACGCGAAGCTCGCTGTAAGGAAAGAGTCTACCGAAAATGTAAGGGATCGGAAAGTGAAGTTGGAGCATATGACTCCTGGCGCACTTCTCTCAGAGCAAGTAGGCGTCTGGTGAGAAAAAAGGGACGTCAGCACTGGAGACAGGTAATAGACTCTACTAAGCATGACTCTACGGACACTTGGAGACACCTTGATAACCCTTTTGAAGCAGATGCCACCAGCCCTAGCCAATCATCGGATTTCACAGCTGAGCAGAACCGTCAGTACATGGATGAGAAGATAAGTGCAATCAGGGAAAGGATGTCAAATGCCGGGCCTGCATCCTAGTCAATTTACTCTGGCCCACTCCTTACGGTGTTCTCTGCCCCAACTCAGACCGAGGTTGTGGAGACGGTACGGTCGAGGCATAACAAGCACTGTCAGAGTGACCCGCTGCCGACGCGTGCTGAAGGCCTCACTCGATGTGCTCGCACCGTTCTTGACGTCGCTCCTGGAGAAATCCCTGACCAGTGGTGAATTCCCGGAGTTCTTGAAGCACGCCATTGTTCGTCCGCATCTCAAACGGGTCGGACTAAATTGTGCTGAAGTTAAGAGCTACCGGCCGGTCTCTAATCTGCCATTCCTCTCCAAAGTGCTCGAGAGATTGGCGAGCAAGCAGCTGGTCGCCCACTTAAACAGGAATCGTCTGCTGCCAAGGGACCAGTCTGCTTATCGACGGGGCCATTCCACAGATACTGCAATCTTGAAGGTCTTCGGAGATATCGTTGATGCGACCGCGAATAGGCAGCTTGCGCCCTCCTCTGCTCATTGGATCTCTCGGCGGCATTCGACACTGTCAACCACGATATACTTATTCACCGTCTTGAAAAATCCTATGGATTTAACAGACAAGTCTTGGCGTGGCTCAGAAGCTACCTGTTGGGTAGGACGCAGTCGGTCTGGTGGAATGGCTCGATGTCCTCAACTCGTACGGCCCACTTTGGAATACCACAGGGATCGGTCCTCGGTCCGCTGTTGTTCCTCCTCTATGTTGCTGACATAGGAAGCATCGTCTCCTCGGCAGGTCTGTCGTCGCACGCCTATGCGGATGATGGCCAAATATATGGATTCTGTCCACCTGATGAGACCGATGGGCTACGGGTCAGGATACTTAACTGCATCTCTGAGATAAACCAATGGACTTCAGCGAATAGGTTAGTCTTGAATTCAGACAAGATGGAACTTCTCTGGATTAGCTCGCCTAGGAAGACGTGCACGATCCCCCGGACCCAGTTCTCGATTGAGGGCACGGATATTGCTCCCGCGAATGAGTTGCGCCTACTAGGAGTCACTTTAGACGAATCACTAACACTCATTGGTCATGTTAGCAATTTGACCAGATCGTGTTACTATCATCTTCGAAAGATCGTGAAGGTCCGTCGCTACCTCACTATTGGGGCTACAATACTACTAGTCAGCGCCAGTGTTTAATCTAGGCCGTTTCCGAGGAAGGAATTGCCCTTTTTCCCCCGGAAATTTCAAATTCCTCCCGGAAATTTTGGCATACTATATGGACTAACAGCAGCCCCTAGCAGAATTCCCTCCGGAAATTTCAAATTCCCCCGTCTTTGTCAGTTCCCCCCGGAACCCAGGAGTCTAGATTAAACACTGGTCAGGGCGTCCAGCTTAACACGAATAGAATACTGTAATGGTATTCTGTTTGGGCTCCTGGCCTGTCAGTTGAATCGGCTGCAGTCAGTTCTAAATGCGGCTGCTCGGATGATCTTTGGCGCCAAGTGGAATGAGCATGTAACTCCTTTACTAAGAGATCGGCTTCATTGACTGCGGATCCCGGAAAGGATCACGTACAAGCGATGTTGGCTAACATACCGAATGCTCCGAGATCCCACATGCCCGGATTATTTGACGGAACCGATACGCAGGCCAACGATGACCGAAGTGCGCTCCCGACTCCGGTGGAGTGGACGAGCTCGGTTGTTCATTCCTCCTCCGGCCAAGACGGTGATATTCGGGGAAAGATCGGTGTCTCGCGGGAATCCGACTCTATGGAATGCACTACCGGACGACGTTATTGAAGCAACTTCTCCTGAACTATTCGCTAGAAGACTCAAGACTCGCATATTTAGTATTTCGTATATGAGAGTTGTAAAGTGCTATTGACTTTGACCTTCTGTCATGCTTATTGCACTATATAAGTTGTCAATTATAAATAAATATGTAAATAAAATAGTCCAGGTTTTTTGCGCCACCCTGTATATATTTTGCAGATTGACCACCATCGCCTGACTTCTAAACACCTGACAGACACTACCATGATGATATTTTGGATAATATAACCTCCCTGACTGACCCTTGCGTTCTGACTCAGTTAGACTAAGTGCCTAAGAATAGGATCTTGACACATGCGGTAAAACTATAAAAGCGCTATATAAATTCACGAAATTGCACTTACTGCTTTTATTTGTTATGAAAACAATCAACAGCCATTCTGTTTGCAGTAAGGTCAGTCTCAAGAAACGAAAAAGGTTCAATAAGCTCTTACTAGTCTCTTATAGTTTCTTTAAAAGCCGTACCTGTTAACAGTGAAATTTCATTAGAAAAGCAATCTTAAAGTTTAGAATATTGAATCTGGTTACAAATACCCGAGATAGAAGGGAGAAGAATCTTGACACATTGTCGTCGTCGTCGTCATACTCTTGCGTCACATCGACGTCGAACGATGACGTGAACCATCTGTTTCCACAAAGTCCTCTCTTGTACTTTCCTACAGACTTCTGGAGTGGTTGCCTAGGTCCAGTCTGTGATGTTTTCATCCACGTTGTACTTGTCCTTTCTTGTTTTGCCTTCTACCATCCCTAGCATGATTGATTTCTCCAATGTATCGTCTTGTTGAACTATGTGACCAAAGTAATGTAGCTTCCTCTTTTTTTAACCACCGCCATTAGACTTTTTGTTTTCGTCTATTCCATTTCCTGTACGTTTGTTACTCGGTCTGTCGTCGGAGCAGGACAACTGGGTCCCGCCGATTTGGCCCGGACAAATGGGCCCTCATTTCAGTAATGGAACAGTTGGGTCCCGGGTAAAGCAGGTATTGGATATTTCGGCCCCGCACCATAGAGAAAGAGTGTCCATGCCTTTGAGTTAAAAGAAATATCACTTCCCATAATGAATTTGTACTCAATTTGTAGCCGATGACAGGACTTAAAGAAGGCTGTCAAAAGTTACGGTGTACAACGGACCCTCAGTTAGTAATAAGTGCAGTTCGATGGGGCCGGGTCGAAATGTCCAGTGCCCATTTGACCCGAAACCGCTGTCTGTTTACCGGATTCCCATCACTGTTCTCAAGCATTTCGTTTCAAAGACATCAATTCGTTTTTCTTCAGATTTACGGATTATCCGAGCCTCGCAACCTTATGTAGCTACTGGCCAAGCCAAAGCTTGTAGTAACCTGCATTTGGTTTGTATGTTGATGGTTTTGTTTTTCCAAATTTTATTACATTTAGTTAACACTGTTCGTCGAAAAGTCAGTCTGTATGGTACAGTATTTCTGACTGACATACTGCTGACATACTGCTGACTGACATAATGTTGTCGGTTAATAACTGGCCATCCTTTGCTTTGATTATATTGAAATTCGGTATCAACTTGTTTGTTGGTTTCTTAACTGCCTGGAACATATTTCTAGTATAATCCATTTTAAAGCTTCGCTTTAACCTCTTCGCACGTCTCGTTAATTTGGGGTTCCATGTCATTTCTAACACTTTTTTTTACATTTCTCTTAATTTTTTATATCTTACGGGATTAGTTTGCTTTACTGTTATCTTCTCTTTCACTAACCTAAGAGCTGTAGTATGTTATTCATCCAGTTTTCATTTGTTTTTTCTTTGTGCCAACTGTGTCCATTGCTTTTTTTCACATGGTAGACTTCAGCTCCTTCCATAGACTTCCTATGTTCACATTTTTATCGTTTCTGCCCTCCAGACACAAAAAGCAATTTCTTACTCTACACATGTAGCCTACTCAAATTCATTTTCTCGCCCAAACAATTCATCTACATTAACCACCATTCTTTGAGGCTGTTTGTTAGACTTCACAACCGTACTTTCAAGCTTGCAACTAACAGCTGATGGTTTGTGTTGCAATTTGCTCTTGAGTAGGTTTTGCATCCCCTTATACTTCCTGCCCAATTCTTGTCTACCAATATGTAGTCAATTTGATTTCTAGTGCGACCATCTGGCGAAATCCAACATCAGAGAAGACATGAACATGAAAGGAATTACATTTTAACCCTTATAGTGTCACTTTATTTTCCGTATACTTTACTTTCCGCAAAACGTGTGTCCTGGCCAATATTTTGGGTCTATAACCTATTAGGCTTTATAGCAGGACGCAGTTTTACAATATTTAATGGACACATTAATCACATTATACAGTCCTTTAATTTTTAGCAACCCAAACAAGTACTTAAGTAAATAACTAAGTCAAACGCAGTATCCTGGTGTTTCCTAATAGGTCTACTAACATCAAAAGAAAACTAGAAACAAATCTCCTTTGCCATCAAAGCAAACAGCCATCTGGTTATCACCCTGCATCAATCACGATAAGAACTTTTACAAGGAAGTAGAGTTCGATTTATTAATGATAATGCTAAAATATATTGCGTGCATAGTTATTCGTTCTTAATTCGTTCTTAGGCAATATCCATCACTCTCGGCGAGTAGGCTAAATTTCTAGGCGCCTAAAGGACAATCATTCCCCCACCCGAATTGGAAAAGATTCTTCAACGGCGTGCTGATTAGCATGGCCAGTGAACCCGGAGAGTTTGAGATCCAGCTAGCATTTAACAATTTCGGTTCCATATTTGAGGCGAATATTCAAGTAATAGGCTATTTGGGTTCGTTTCCTTAGGTACATCTTGATTTACATGTTCGCTTTATTTCATAAAGGGCAAAATCTTCTAAACAACTGGAGAGAAGCAGATCTGTTGAAGAGCCAAGTCAATCTTTGACGTAGAAAATGAAGCAGCAGCAATTTTAAAATGAGTCTGAACAGACAGAGGTGCTGTTAATTAGGCCCACGTATTTTTACCTATTAAAACTGCGTTTAATGTTCTTCGTTGCGTTAATAGCAAGAACTTGATTCAGCTGGTGTGCAGTTTCGGTTAGTTTGATTGCTGGGTGCTGCACTGCACTGATTTCGGCGGTGATCTGCTACTAAGCTGATATTTAGTCTATCATTTTCAATCTAGTCAAAAATCTGGTGCTTCCTACTGAATTTTAGTAATCTTTGCGTAAAATATAGAAACACAAAACATTTTAAAGCCCGAAAGATAGCTAAACTGTAGCTCGTAAATCAAATCTATAATTCAAATTGACGCAATCAATCAATCAATAGACGTCTATAGCGCCACTATCATAATGCCCAGGGCATCATCCGATGGCGCACCAGATCCACATTGAATTAATGCCAGGTGAAACCGTAAATATCAGTCAGAAAGGACAAGGGAGCAACCTAAGAGGGATAAGCCAAGTCAGACAGGTATGTTTTAAGACCGGATCTGAACGACGATGTGCTGATTAGGATGGCCAGTGAACCGGACTCCGATACGAAATGCTAGAAACAAAGCATGCATATTTGATTGTGAATATATTATTTTATAGGCCCTATATGAATTTGGACAATGCTACAAAAATAGACTACAGTCTTTTAAAGTTGATGAAGTCGAATTGATTAAACTGAGTTCTATTACACAATGATATTCTATTGTTTTGATGACATCATAAATTGATCCTTATTCATTTGCATCCAAATGCACTTTGTAATCGAATTAGACTTATGCATTAAGTAGTGCAGACAATAATCCTAGAACTATCAACCTATCGAAGATAGTGCCGTGCCAAGGAATATATATATATATATATATATATATATATATATATATATATATATATATACTAGAAAAAATGCTCGCTTCGCTCGCAGTGCAGGTTAATACTAATCCAATACCTATTGAATTCATGCTGAACAACATTTCATGACAATGATCGCCACCTATAGCCAAGCTCTGCGCCACGTAATAATTAGGCCTATGTACGTTAAAATCACGCAACTGTGGCCATTTGTGACGCTGTACACGTATTTTTGTGTACCTTAAAATGTACGTTAAATTGCGCAACTACCTCAGGCTGCGAACAATTGTTACCAATAGGAACGTCGTCGCACGCCCAGCCATCTGACGCTGCAATGACTCGACTAAACCGTGTTAAACTACGATTCTATGAACAATTGTTACCAATAGCATCGTCGTCTTCGAACATCGCCACCAACGCATCGCGACGTAAGGACTAAACCGTCTAAACCGTCTACCAATAGTCAACCAATCAGAACGCTTGAAGGTAACAGACAGAGAGACATACAGATAAGGATTTTAATATGATAGATATATATATATATAACAATGAATAAGGTTCTTAATATAAGAAATAGAGTGAAGTAAACTACTCTGTAAGTTAGCAACTTAAAGAAGGAATTGTCTTCAGAATTTTGTCGCTGCATAGGCTATTTCCTGCTTGAACTTGAGTCACGAAGCGGATGAACTCTCTGCTTCGTGACTCAAGTTGACGCGGAAGCGTTTATGAGAATAATACAGTTAAATCTGAGAGTGCCTTGTTAGCTTTCAGTATTGAATTTTCTCAGAGGCAAAGCATCAAGGCATAGGGCCTACATCTAAAGGAGTAATACTGCGAATTATTTTACATTTAGTGGAAAAGGAAGCTGAAGACTTTTAGTTGACTATTGCTAGAAAGACTGGCAACTGAAAGAGGGGATATCTAGTAGATATCTGGCAAATATACGCAGTTAAAGTTTTAGTTTGCGCAACAGCTATGAAAATATTTTCGCCAAGACTGGCTGTAGGCCTAATTCTACAAATGGACTATTTGTGCCTAGTCGGACTAATAAAATTCACAGACGGTGAGAGAACCTTTCTTGCTTAAAAGTTTCTGTAAACTCAATAATTTACTATGACAAATAGCATGTTTGTCTAGCAATACAAAATGCTTTGGTTAGAGGTGTCACACGAACTCCAAAAGATCACCACATCACTAATTCCAGGACGGTGTTTCTAACTAGATTGAAGACATAGTTATTTCTGTAGCAGCGGTGCATTTGTCTCTAAGTGCGCCTAGAAATTAAATTTCATATCATATCATATCATAGCATATCACTACGGTCTTGAAATCGTCTCACGAATCTTGAAATTTATCCAGACACTCATTCGACCAACAGTTACGCCACTAAAATTCTCAGATCGGTCGATCTCATACACTGCGCCTCGTCTTTGGAATGATCTTCCGTCAGAGATCCGAAAGATCAATAACTTGGGTGCTCTACAGTTAATAAATGCACTATCGGCCATCTCTCCCAAGACTTTGCGAAAACATATTAAAACTGTTCTTTTCAAGAAATCTTATGGCGAAATCCTTACTATAGGCCTGCATTTTTTCACCTCATTTCTTTTTATTCTCCATAAAAATGCTTTACTGCCACTGACTACTTGGATCTGCAACCTTGGCGACTACGGACTACGGATTACGAACTATGAATTTCCAGATTGAGTGTCCATGAGTAAGCTGGTGCACTGCGCCAGGCCTTCGGGCAACGCTATAGAAATGTTGTTACTTACTTACTTACTTACTTATATATCTAAGACCAATAAGAAACCTAATTAGATGATTATTTGGATAAACGTCAACATCATAATGATCATCAGCATCAATGATAAAGAATACTATAGATAGTCTATACAATTATCATGCTTCATTCTAGAGCTATCAATAGGCTTCCCTGTCATTATCATTGTCGGCCATATTTGATCAGCAACTGTCTTAGCGATCACAATCATCGGTAGGCCAGCTCTATATAAAGATTAGTACTGGATTCAATTTGTTATTTTGACATATTCTGAGCATTTCTCTTAATGTTTTTATGCAGTGTTTTATCCAGCCCTCTCAGGGGAGATTTTCCCTCAACCTAAAAATTCTCCTCCAAAAATTTCGGCACTGACACAGATGTTTGCATTTAACTATATCTCTTTCGCTCCAGCCAAGTCATTGTCCCAAAAGTCTGGAGTCTAGATAAACACTGTTTTTATGATAGACAATAATTGTATGACGCTACGCAGAATGTATTTGTGTTCAACTGGCGTTTCAAAACGCTCCATCTATTGAAGTTTTGTCAAATAATATATGAGATAAATATATAGCACCAATAATATATTGCAATAAAATACTTTCAGAAGTTTATTGCAGGCGTATATGGAACAGAGGAGTGACCGACAGGAATCGTAATGAATGGAAATATCACCAGTTAAATTGCCAACCCATTTCATTTGCAATGTCCATTTTCACGACACACACTTTGATGAATCATAAGTCCGTTGTTAGCGTTTGCGAGCAAAACTCTATAGAGATTATTAGAAGATCTGGTATATATCTAAACCAGAAAAACAAAGAGAAATACATAAGTTTATAAAACACAAAGAAGTTCTCGAATTTTGAGCCTTCTGAATAAGATGCGTCTAGCAGAGCATGACTCTATTGGTTGTCGTTTGTTCAGGATATATCTACGTGAGACTGGTTAATCCTAGTTCATCGGAGTCCAATCCATCCGCTGGTCGTCTTGAGGTACGATCGAACTATGGCGCATGGGGTACCGTGTGTGATGATGGCTTTTCTGCTGCTGCTGCACAAGTGGTGTGCTCCAGCCTTGGATTTAGGTGAGCTTGACAAATCGACTTCGTTATTATCGTTGGATTTTTGCATCGATAATTAATTTGCATTTGTTGAGTCTATACTAACGGTGAAACAGATGAATTTAAGGATTATAGGGTTAAAACAACAAGATAAATAGTAAGAATGGACAACAATAAATGGGCTCATTTTCTGTATTGTCGTTTGTGAAGCCGAACAGGATCTGTCATTACAAATTCATTTGGAGTGGGATCTGGAGAGATATGGTTGGACGATGTCGTATGTACTGGAACCGAAACAGGCATTGGTAGTTGTAGTCACAGAACTTGGGGTGAAGACGATTGCAGCCACAACGAGGACGTCGCCATCGATTGTGGTGTGTCTATTCTATTTTCAGCTAAAATAACATCTTGTATGTTTAAGATTATGGCGAAACTCATTCCTACTAATTTAAACGTGCCCTGTTTATTTGAAATCACTTAACATACCCAGGCCTAAATACAAGAATGTGGTAAAACCTCGGCGATACCTATAGCATACGCAGTTCGATAATGACAATGTTTCATGCTGTAAAACACGTATGCATCTTTTCCATATAAAATTTATGCAGAAACGGCAATATGGTAAATAAATGATTGCGTTGACCGAGAATTTGTACACTATGCATATTGCATTGAATTCTCAGCTGAAATCGAACGACCATGTACATGATCTTAACCAGGGGTGGCCAACACTTTTGCTACAAGTAGGCCATTATACAATTTGATCGGCATGAAGGGGCCGCATTTTTGGGTGCCTTTTGCACATAATTGTTTTCAACAATAGTTAAGTTACTACTGCAGTTACATAACGGTAATAACAGGTAGCAGTTAAAATTAAACAGTGGTATAAAGGAAGTTACTATTTCACTAAATTAAGCATGGGAACTAAGTCTTACTCATGACTTAATATTGTGTGCATAATTAGAACCAATACAATTTATTTGGACTGATGCCCTGCGGTCCGCCAGTTAGCAGCCGGCGGGCCGCAATGCGCCCGCCGGTTGGCCACCTCTGGTCTAAACGTATCAACAAAATGAAAAAGAATTACTGGGATCGTGTTTCAGTAGTTTGAACTCAATGAAAAATTAACATGGGAATGTTATTACTGTGGGAAAGGTTCCATGGGATGGGATGGGACAGTAGGCCTACACAGTTGTCAACTGTCAGTTGAATTTCCCACGAGTGGGTAGCCGTAGCCGTAGCCGTTATGGTAATAAGTAAAAAAGAAGGAATGAGAGTGGAAATAAAGGTTTATGTACAGATCATAGAGCAAGTGAAGGAATTTAGCTATCTAGGAAGTCTGATAACAACCGATGCCAGATGCAATAAAGAGATAAGAAGACGTATAGCAATAGCAAAGGAAGCTTTTTACAAGAGAAAGGAGCTGATGCAAAGTAAACTAAAACTCTCTGCTCATTCATGATAGTCGTCACGGGGCATGGTTCCAGATTCTTTTTGTGTCAAGATATTGCTCACCTCCTGGACAACGTGACCCTTAACTTCTCTCAGCCAGGGATGGTACAATTCGATTGTGTTGATTTGCATCTGTCTGCCTAAAGTAGCCTACCACATGTTGACTTGAATGCGACAAATAGTCTATTGCCTGGTCCTGGTACTTAACCGAATAGCAACTTCCAGACAGCCCAAAATGCCAATTCAAGGACATGACGCCTGCAAGCGAGATAAAATAGTTTTTTTAAAAATCCGGTGGCTTTTCTACCAGAGTAGCTGAACCTCTACGTGTGCCACTTTATGCTGTGGCTCGCAGAGAGTGATGGGTGCCCGAGGCCAAGCCTAAAAAATGTTGGACAAGCAAAAACTGAAGGTCGCCGAGTCAATTTTGGCACCTCCATCTGGTCGGTGCCCGGGGCCACGCCCCCCACAAATCCCCTCTGCACGCTACTGACTCTATGGACACGGCCCAAAGATAATACGAACAAAATGAGTCTATTATGACATATCTATGATTATTTTAGAGAGCTATGAAGTATTTAGTCCCATTCATTGTGCAGTTTCAGCATGGTTTGGGGGTTCATACGTTCAAGGGCTTTGAGGGACCTCAGGACATCATAGAAATATGAAATAAAAAGTGTCTCTGAATTCAGTAATGATA
Source organism: Metaphire vulgaris (assembly GCA_018105865.1). NCBI lineage: Eukaryota > Metazoa > Annelida > Clitellata > Crassiclitellata > Megascolecidae > Metaphire > Metaphire vulgaris. Next base: position 2,344,911 of record CM030834.1, read on the forward strand.
GTAGCATGACAAACCGTCCAGTAGGCATAACATTTTAGAAGTTAGCTTTTTTTGAACACCCCTAATGGGGCGGAGACGTGGACAATGAGAAAGGAAGATATAAAACGATTAGAGGCTTTTAAAATGTGGATTTGAAGGAAAATGCAAAAGTAAAATACACAGAGCATAAGACAAACGAGGAAGTCATGAAGGAGATAGAGGAAGAAAGAAGCCTGATAGATACAATCCGGAAAAGGCAGAGATATTGGATGGGACAGGTTATGTTAGATTCAAATTTCAAGATTCGGTGAATCTTTTCCAGACTATAATTATGACAGCATATTGGCAATTCACAAACTGAAAATTGGTTACAGGGTCATCATTTCTCCTAAATAGGTATGGAACTGAGGCCTAGGGTCCCCTTTAGAGCATTACTAGATTCAATGCTGAACTTTGAGAAACTTTTCGGCAATCACCTTATCCTTGTTAGATAAATGTTCTTGTTGTTTCTGCATGGACATGATTCCCCACTGGTTCTGGCTTTCTTCAGAGACCCCCAGACTGTGGTCTTCTTCTGGCTGCGTTAATGAACATGAATATAGACATGTGCATTCTATTTAGTCCGACTAGAAGCCTTGGGGGGGGCGTCGTGAGCTTTCCCAGTCTGGTCTGAGGCGGAGTTCCAGTCGGAGAAACTTTCAGTAATATTAGAATTAGACAGTGAACACTGGTACTTATCTTGACAGTCACATTATCACCCTCCCACTAAACATTTCTCATCGGTTTGCGCAAATCACACAACTAATCCATGCCAGAAAGGGTGGTCTCCAGGACCTCCCTCGTGACTATGCCATTGATGCTCATTGTCATTATTATTGATCTTTGCCTCCCGACATAGACGGATGCTCCGGCGGTCGAGCTCAATGCGATTTGACAACAACCAGATGCGACGACGCGGTCGGAGGTTACTATTGTTTGTGTAGGAACGGCTACACATATTCAACATCAACATCATGCACAGGTATTCGCGAGTCCTGAGTGAGGGCATAATCAAGACATTTTTCGTTAACCTGCAAAATATTGGAAGCAATTCAACACTTTTACCAGAGAAAAAAATGACATAAAATGTGTCTTTAGATAGCATCAGCTAAGCTTTGACGGAAATTCAATCGTAACGTTCTGACTGGACATTGCACATAGTATGCGTAGCACTTCAGAATGATGGATAGAGCATCATTATAAAAACTGAAGAATTATAAATTTCCAAAAATGACAATTCCATGTTCTCTTTACCTGGAGATATAAACGAATGCTCCACTAGGCAGCCCCAATGTGTTTCCGCAACAACTACATGCAGCAATAGCCTACAGTTAGAAGCCATCAATGCGCATGCAAAATCGGCTACAGACAATTGAATTCAATGACGTGCTCAGGTTGTTGTTGTCGTCAACTATTTGTGTGCGAACAACTATTTCATTCGCCATTCTGCAAGATATAAGAAGCTATTGTGTATTATCCAAATATAATTTTTGTCTGCAGATATAAACGAATGCACCAGTGGCCAACATTCATGCGATTTGGCAACAACCACCTGTGAAAACACAGTTGGAAGCTATCACTGTTCATGCAGGAACGGCTACGCATACTATAATTCAACATCATGCACAGGTTGTTGTTTGATATTTATGCGCAAACAAACTATTTTGTTCATCATTTTGATGATATTGGCGTAATGCTGTCAGTTTTTGCGTGGCATTACGATTCATGACAGCAGAGATAGATGAGTATCCTGAGGAAATTAGTCATTTTGAAACTCTAATGACAGTTTTAACTTGTGTTTAATTCGTATTTTAGCAAATAGAATATACTATTATAACTGTAATGAGACGCACCGTCTAAGGCATGTGGACAGATACAGATTCTATAACGCAACTTGGAATATTTGATAAAGTGACGAACAGGTGAGAATCATGCACCAGCTGACCACTCACCTGTACGAATAATTTTATATATAGAAAGAGGCAGAAGCTGGTTTGCTTGAGAGAAAAGCCTCCATGAAAACCGCCACAAGAATCGTGACTGGGAAAGCAAGTGGATCATGTTTTGAAAGAAAGAACTTATAGGCGGGCTGTACCAGCGTGCCACATACAACACACTGGTGGATAGGGACTGCCAGTCCGGCAGACAGCAGGACGACGCCCTCTGAAAGCAAAGCAGTCGATAAGTTATCGCAGGAGGAATCCAAAAGAAGAGGACAGTCTAATTTAACACGCTGACGTGAACGATCGGTTAGGATAGTGACGAGATTAAGCCTCCAAAACGGTGATCTAACTAAAACATGTCAGTAGAACTGTAGAACGTGGTGGAACTTAGAATTCAAGCATTAGTAGAACTGTTTGCTCGATAGAAAGAGAATTTACTGTATATATTGTGCTCAACTGTAGCAGAACTTGGTAATCATAAAATTAAATTCTAGAGAATCAAGCCAATTGAGTTGCCAAGTGACTAACTATTTCACCAAAGTTAAATATAAGAAAGTCCATCCCAGTGCAATAGTTCTTAGCTGGTGATATCCGAAAGAGGACGATGACAACCGGCTTGGGCATTGGACGGCGCAAACCCAAACCCTTCTCGGTTATACTATGGCGCATTACACAAGTACAAATTTTTGTCTCTAGATATATACGAATGTAACACTGGTCAATCTCAATGTGATTCAGCAACAACCACCTGCGAAAACACAGTTGGAAGTTATCACTGTTCATGCAAAAACGGCTTTGGAAGAAGAACTTTAACGTTTTGCACAGGTTTCCATTTGATATTTATGCGCAAACAAACTAAGTTATTCATCATTTGCACAATAATTGGCGCAATGTAATCAGCTATTGCAGGCAGTACCATTCGTGAACATAAAGTATAGTAATATCCTGAAGAATATGTAGGCTTTTTCAGACTCTATTGACAGCTTCTTATAGATTAAAATGGATAAGATACTATGCTATATTACCGAATTATAGATTTATATTGATTTTGCTTGATAGATATAGACGAATGCACCACTAGACAAGCTCAATGCGATGCAACATCAACTATATGCATCAATACAGTTGGAAGTTATTATTGTTCGTGCAGGAAAGGTTACAGATATTCGACTTTTTCATCATGTACCGGTAAGAGACCGTAATTTAATGAGGAGACAAAATGAGTTTGAAACTTACTGTATTTCACAATAATTACACAAATAATTGCATTATGTAAATGAAAGATCTGTAGCCAATCTTATTGTAGATGGATTACATGGATTGATTGCAAATATCGTATTTGTGCAAGCAGATGTGCCAATTAATATCCACGTGTTTGCGTGAATTGATGTATAAGCACCTTCTTCTTATACTAAAGCTTGCTAGTTGACTGTTGCTCCTTATTTATTAGACCAAAAATCCAATTTTTCAGCTAAAAAAATTGTGGGCGATAGTGAGAGCTAAAAATTGATAACAAGGTATCAGTTTATAGTTTTTTCATAGCATATTAATATGAAGTCAAATATAATAATTTATGTATAGCATAAGTTGAGCATCGAATTTTTAAATTTTAATTTTCCCCCCAAAATGGAACGTTGGGATAATATTACTAGTGACGGAAGTTACCACTGCGCCTGCCGAACTGGATATAAAAGAAAAAACGAGATTGTCTGTTCAGGCATAATTTATATCAGTTTCAATTAACCCTAAGCCTTTAGAAAATGCTTGGGCTAATATTATAGAGTTTCTCAAACGTTTTGTAATCTCATCGGTTAATTTCATTTGTCATGGAGGATGCGTCAAACATTTAATCAGATTCTCTAAAAAATAACTGGAGTGATAAAAATTTTCTAAAGTTCCTTCGATGTCTTGTCGCTGTTTCGAAAACCCGCTTCAACTAAAGCATATCTCTAATATTAAACAAACCTTACCTTTTGCCCAATATTCAGATATAAACGAGTGTGTCAGTGGTGAATCCGAATGCGATTTGATGTCAACTGATTGTATCAACACATTTGGCAGCTACACATGTGGCTGCAGGAACGGATTCATGTATCTCAATGAAACGACTTGCGTGGGTAAGATGCACAATTGAAAGATGCCTCGATTCACTACTATTGTGTCGCAGCAGCTTTCTAAGCTTTCTAACGATTTTTCTTCACACAGGCTAAGTTAAGCCTCCTAAACCACTTTAAATCACTTTATTGGCGACATCTACGCTGAGGATAACTCTAATTGCAATAAATGAAGAATGGAGCGGACAGCTAGTGGTGCAATTGTTAGAAAAGATAGAAGGGAATTGTCAAGTTCAGGTTAAACAACTTAAACTACAGTATGACAAGGAGCACATTTGCAGTCTCTAGGTCAATGTATTTAGTACAGAGTGCTTCGCTCACAAGGCGGCCGCTTTGTGCAATAGACTAACATAGAGCTATATGCATTGAAAATGTGCATTCTGTTCTTGCAGAAAAACGACTCAAAGTCATCCTGGGCTCAAGTGTTGGAACATTTCTTGCAGTCGTTTTAATTGCAATTTTACTCACGTTTTTCTACTGGAAAAGGTTAATCAATTGATCAATCGATTACTTATTTAGCGTAAAATTGTGCTCCACTATATCATCTATTAGGTCAGTGGCGGTTCCACCATGTTGATGACTGGGGATGCATCCCCTACGGGGATTCCGGATGACCTGTTTTGCTTGTCAACATATTTTCCGGTGAGTCTTACAAAATTTTGTGAAAAATACTGCAAATAGCCTTTTTTTCTTGCTTGCCGGCCTTTTTTGGCAAGGTTTCTTAACATTTAATGAGCAAAACACTACTAAAAATGACCTTTCTCTCTTTTTTCCTTGTTTTTCTTCTTCACACTTTGCATTTCCCTCACCAACTTCCCCAAAAACTTTTATCCCCACCAATAATTCCTGGAACCGCCACTGTATTATTAGGCTATTATGATAATATATGACAGGTTCAGTAGATTAGAAGTTCAATTGATCAGGCTAACTCCCAGTGTGTCTTCTATGGCCGGTGACCTGCAGATGACTAGTACAGTATAGGGTTGACATATATACTTATATGAATGCAGTTTATCGTAGAGTTTCTAGTCTAGTTCATGCGGTTTCAGTATTAAGTTCCAATGGAAACGACGTTAATGACATTAATCCGTTTCAAGGGTCTTTTCCTAATGTTCGAGGAATTGCACTGTTTCTTATCTCGTAATTTAACAATCGTTTTTCTATTAGAAGCAGGTAGTTTAGCATCCAATTCTGAAATTTATTAATTTCATTGAATAATTATCATTGAGACACGCCAGAGCGAATAAACTAAACAAGGTTGGCCGGCTTTGCAAATGTCCCTGAAGTACATATTCTTTATGCACTAACAGTGAACGTTTGCGAAATTTAGCCAATGCTGGTCATGTCGTTACTATAATATAATTCTTGAAAAGAGACATAGGTCTACTCTACAATCTACATATTCAGTAAAAATCTTTCAGGCGAAAAGTTAATCAGACTCTACAAACGGAATCTTCGGTCGTAGACAATGGTTGGTATTGATTTCAATTTAGAATTCTGAACTTATACATGAAATTTTAAATTTTATTTGACGTGCCTGTCATGCATCAAGGAAAATATTTTTTACTTGCCCTAAATCAAGCGATAAATGTTTTTAGTGTTAAATATGTCCATCATCTGGACAGTTCTAAATCTTATAATGAGCTCTTATGAAATTTATGTTTAAAATATAAACTCTTAATATGGTCAAGTATTAAAAATATTTCTTTCACAACTAGTTAAATATTCTTAGTATGTTCTTAGCAAGGGTAAATTATTTTAACGATTGTCCTTATTTCAAATTCTTGATAGGTTTTGGTGTAGATAATTCTACACATTCGAATATCTACGTGGCCTTAAAGAATCCTGAAAGCAACATGACTGGAAAAGGAGAAATTTATGTTCAGTTAGATGCATCCACCCGTCTACCCGTCCCTAATAAGAAGCCAAAAAAGACTGCAGAATCTGCTGTTGATGAAAACACTCAATCTGCCATTTATGAAAACGTTCAATCAACTGATGACACAGTTCAGTCTGCCATTGATGAAGATGCGCAATTTTCCGCTAATGGAAACTTTGAGTTTTCCATTTATGAAAACGCTCACTACTGAAGTTTCTACAGAGAAAATTCACGTGAAAGCGACAGAAAACATTGAGACAATGTATTCGACAACATCGGTTTTTATGTTTTAGATTAAGATTTTAACACACCAATTTATTTCCGAAAACACATTTATGTAGAATTGATTTATATTTCTCCTCTACGCAGAATATTCTTTCAATTGCATACATTTGTTTTCATAAGCCCTAAAACTTTGATGTGAAGCTCTATAAACTGAAGTATACGAGACATTGGATACAGAAGTCTCTGCTTCATCTAAGTCTTCCAAGTTCCACCAGTCGACCACCCATCACCGCCCTCGAACCGCTTCCATGCATCAAAAAATGTCAAACAAGAATATTATTCTGAGTGCTGGACATGCAGGGAATATTTATCCGCGTCAAACGTCATTTTCTATTGGATGATAAAACAAAACCCAGTTGCACTTTGAAGAACAATTGAAATTGCTTTAATTTTTTAAAATTCACGATACATTTTATCGATTATAGATTGCTATTCAAGATCTGCAAATAGTTCGACAAGTTATTGGTTTGATCAGAAGCAATTGTAAAATATTTGATAGGTTTCATCTGAGTCGACTAATCGTTTCCTCGCGATTTCTTGTCTTACAGTAACTTCATTCGATGAAAATCGATTAATTGATTCCGTAAATGGGCATCCAGGCATCCTACTGGTCAATGCATACTAATGAGTTCATCATAGTTCAAGACACCAGTCAAATTCCATAAAACAAATCAATTTTGTAGATTAAAGGTTCATTAAAGAAACCAACCCCCCTCAAAGTCCGACCCACACCTCACAGCGGTGAGGGGGGTGGCAACGACCAAGTAGGGGATTGCCTGCTAGGGCTATGCCATCAGGGGTGAAAGTGCTTGCACTGAAGTACCTCCTCGGGCGTTACGCGAGGTGGACAGGCCTAGCAGGAACCCTGAAAACGGTCGGCTAACGTGGGCTCCGGTGAAGACCGGACAAGGGACAAAAGACCGGTTGACTAGACGGCACTGGGCAGCAGCGGTGCAATACGGTGGTAAATGGCGGACTAACCTTAGCATATGGTCTACGGCATATACCGACAAAGCAGCTTTGGCTGCACTGCGGTCGGCAGAGAATTTGGGACCCACCGACTAAAATCCCAACTGAGAGCTATGATGATGAGACGACAAAACAAAGTACACGTTATAGGAGTTGGTTCTGGAACCTCCAGGAAGCAACTACCTCTTTGGCTACTGGAGAAGAGGCAGGGACGGCCACAGCTACCAAGGCACTTAATGATGCCTCAGGCCTAAACCCAGTGACTGGACGGTCTGAGACGGATGTCAGCATTGGAAAGCTGGACCGGCTCAACCTACGTGGAGAAACCCGAATAGCAACATGGAATGTTCAGACCATGTACCAAATCGGGAAGTTATGCAATATAGTAAAGGAGATGAACCGTGCCAAGATATCTATATTAGGCATCTCAGAAGCCAGATGGACGGGTAATGGTCAATTTACAACGAGCACTGGAGAACTGGTAGTATACTCAGGCGACGACAAACATCAAGCAGGTGTTGCAATGATCCTCAGCATCCACATTAGGTCAAGTCTGATAGCATATAGAGCAATTTCGAATCGAATGCTTCATGTCAGGATACGGGCCTCTCCTTTCAACATCTCACTGTATCAAGTGTATGCACCAACCTCGGCAGCATCAGACCAAGAACAGGAAGAGTTTTACGACAGACTAAAAGAAGAAATTGATACCACACCTAGCCAAGATGTATTAATGATAATAGGAGACTTTAATGCAAAAAGTTGGACAAAACAATCTAAACAAAGAAGTATGCGGCCCATATGGGGTGGGAAAGATGAACGAACAGGGCGAAAGACTACTTGATTTCTGCATCGACAATGAACTTGTAATCACAAACACATTATTCAAGCACCATCACAGGAGATGTTATACTTGGAGCTCCCCAGATGGCAACACAAGGAACCAGATTGACTATATACTCATCAAGAATAGGTTCAAAAAGTGCATTATCAACTCCCGGGCATACCCAGGAATGGACTGCGGATCGGATCACAACCTAGTTGGAGCCAGTGTTCGTTTGAGAATTCGTAAGGAAAGAAGAAAATGCAGCAGAGAAGTCTATAACCTGGAAAAACTAGAGGATGAAGTAACAAAAACACAATTCCGGTTAGAAGTGGAACATAGATTTACCATCCTACAGTCACTAGACGAAGAATGTCTACCAGAAGAGCTGTGGCAAACGATGAAAGAGGGTTTCAAGGAGGTAGCTCAACAAGTAATTGGAAAACAAAAGAAAAGAACAAACAAACCATGGATAACTGAGACTACTCTAAAGTTGATGGAGGCCAGGAGGGAACTCAAAGCAAATAAATCTAAATCAGAAGAAGATCGCTTGGCATATGCCAAGGCAAAAGCAGAAGTGCAGACACAGGCCAGAAGAGATAAGAAGCAGTGGCTTGAGGAACAGTGCCAACAGATTGAGCAAGGAATTAAATCTAACAACACCAAACATGCTTTCAAAGTGATTAAAACTTAAGGAGAGACTTTGCTCCAAGACAAAGAAACATCAAAGACAAGATGGGAAGGCTTTTGACAGATTTAGATGACATAAAGCGTAGGTGGAAAGAATATGCAGAGCAACTATATGAAGACGATCACACCAGTCAAGATGACAACATCGGCGCAGAGGAACAACCTGAAGAAAGGCCAAACCTGATCCTTGTAGATGAGGTACAGCACGCCATTAAAAGATTACCAAAAGGAAAGGCTGCAGGATATGATGACTTACCAGCAGAGATAATAAAACTGGATAGCGATGTAATAGCGCAAGGATTTTGCCGACTATGCAACAAGATACTGGAAACTGGTGAATGGCCAGAAGACTGAGACGATCAATATTTGTTCCCATTGCAAAAGTCAAAGGCACAACAAACTGCGAGGATTACAGAACTATAGCGTTAATCAGTCACGCCAGCAAAATACTTTTGAGAATCTTATTAAATAGAATGCAAAGACAAGCAGAAAATGAGCTTTCGGATGTGCAGATGGGTTTCGAAAAGGAGTTGGCACAAGGGACCAAATTTTCAATCTAAGACTAATAATGGAAAAAGCTAGAGAGATGTCAGTACCGCTGTACATGGCATTCATAGACTATAAAAAGCGTTTGATTCAGTACAGCACACAAAGCTCTGGAAAATACTAAAGGGAATGGGATTATGCCATGCCACAGTTGACATAATTCAAAAATTGTATAAGGAACAACAAGCTACTGTAAGAGTGGACAAAGAAACAACAGGTTGGTTTATGATTGGAAAAGGCCTACGACAGGGCTGCCTTATCTCCCCTATGTCATTTAACTGCTATTCAGAACACATAATGAGATGTTCAGCAGATGAACTTCCAGATACAGGAATTAACATCAGTGGACGAGTGATTAACAACCTGAGATATGCTGATGACATAGTTTTGATAGCAACTTCGCCAAATTCATTGCAAGAACTGGTAGATAAAGTGGATTTTGTATCGAGAGAACTTGGTCTTGAAATTAGCATTAAAAAAACAAAGGTAATGGTAGCTACAGACAAAAGGATCAAAATCAATATCATGTGTCGTGGGCAACCTATCGAACAAGTGGAAACCTTCCGTTATCTTGGTTCATTAATTACAGAGGATAATGACTGCAGCTCTGAAATAAGATCAAGGCTTGGCATGGGGCGTTCAGCCATAAAGACACTCACTACTGTTTGGAAGGATCGGGCGCTCAGTCTGCACATAAAGAAACGCCTGATGGAAGCATTGGTCTGGCCCATTGCAACATATGGAGCTGAAGCTTGGACAGTGAAAAGGCAGATCAGAAAAGAATCAATGCTTTCGAGATGACAGCTTTCAGAAGAATGATGTCCATCAGCTGGAAAGAACATAGAACAAATGCCTCAATCATAGAAGAACTTGGGGAAAATAGGCGTCTATACTCAGTTATCAAATTTAGGAAACTGAAATACTTTGGTCACATAGTGCGAGCAGACAATTTATGTACAACGATACTGCATGGCAGAATTAATGGCACGAGGAAGAGAGGACGGCCTCGTAGACGATGGACGGATGATATTGTGGAATGGACAAAACAACCAATTATCAATTGCATCAGAACTGCAAAAGACAGAGTCACGTGGAGAACCTTGTCATCAGCCTGCATAGCCTCCGACCCTCAGCAATGAGGATGGACGATACCATACCATACCATACAAAGAAACCAAGCTGGAGTAAGGCCGCAAAATGTCAAAATATGTAGAAAGGCATTCCCTGCAGACTAATACGTAATCTCAGTCAGAAGTAAATCCACACTAAAGCGACTATCATACCATGATTTCAAACCTCTTGGTACCTACAGGGGATGGTACAAGTCTTTGTCAATTGTTTAAGATACGAGCTGGGTGGTAGAAATAAAATTTATTTGGTGCCAGACTGGTAGACAGCTGAATCGAATTAGACGATAAGACAGCATCTGCTGCTACCGTAGTGCGAATGCAGATAAAAATGATTTAAGCGTAATGGGATATCAGATTAGACGAAAAAGTGGAAGTACAATCGCTCGTTTAAGAACATACATAAGGGGTTGTCCATAAATGACGTCACGCACTTAGGCGTCGGAGGGGGTTCAGACATTTGCGACAATGTGTGACGACGGGGAGAAGGGGGTCCAGAAATGTGACGTCACATAATACTAAATATTGTTATTAATACGGTAATGTTATAAAAATCGCGAGTAATTAGTAATTATTGAAAATTTGAGGTTATTTATATGCATTTCATGTGCAGTTAATCCTGTGTTATTGTAGCAAGCAGCCAATTCAGCACATAGCATTGTTGTGCATTGTTGTGAAGCTCAGGATTAACATACAGTGCTTCTCACACTGAGCAGATCCTACCGAACCACCACAAACCCTATTATTATTATTTTTATATTATTATTATTATTATTATTATTATTATTATTATTATTATTATTATTCATGTACAAACTGACTGTTGCCTGAGTGAAACTTTTCTTGTCTTGCTGATCGGCTATTCACTGATTCCACCCAAAGCAAAATGTGAACAGGCATCAATATAGTTATCCGTTTTTATAATACTCTGTTAATTCTTCATTCATACACGGAATGGAATCAATTATTCCGCTTCAGGAAGGTTTGAACACTAGGAACATGAGAATAGGGAGAGGAAGATTAAGAGGGTTGAATTGCGTTGAAGGGGAGAGTGAGAGGGAAGTGATGACGGAAGGTGGATCAGCGCCATGATCCATCGTCACGTATTGAGGTGATTTCTGCAAATTCAGAAAGAAAGAAAAATTATCACAATCCTGACAGGCTATGATCAAAGCATTTTCATCAAAAATATTTTAAATCACTAACAATTCAGAATGAGTGTTTTAACCAAATAGCATGTTTAAAAGGATCAATAATTAAAACTAAAGTATAGAATAAATAATAATAGTTATCTGACTTAATTAAGTTAATCATAGTATTGTCGAGAACGTATGGCATAACTATTGTGAGCAGACAAGCAAGAAAATTTCAAAAGAAACACGGCTCAGAATACTTAATACTTGGTCAGGTCTGCTATAGCCTATGAAGCAGAGACTTGGACAATATCAAACTCTATGAAAAAGAATCTCGAAGTTGTTCAATGACGTAAGTTCCGTGGACGGATAAAAAACCAAAACAAAGACATTTTACAGATGATGAAAGAGGAACAAACACTGATGGCCACCATCAAGCAAAGAAAGATGACATTTTTCAAGCACTTGATAAGGAAAGATGGACTCCAGAGCTTGACAGTGACAGGCATGGTGGAGATAATAGGTCAAGAGGAAAACAAAGATCAAAATACACAGACAAACTAAAGGAATGGACTGGAGATAGACAAATCCTCGACTGTCCGAATTGGCCGAAGTTTAATCCTTACAGTGTCGCCCCTATACTTTATTTTCCGTAAAATGTGTGTACTGGCAGTTTTACCATATTTTATCGACAAATTAATCACACTATGCAGTCCTTTAGCCTTTAGCTACCCGGAAGAATTGCTTAAGTAAGTACAGTGTATGTGAAACACAAGATCGTTGTTTCCTAACAAGATTATATAACATCAACTGAAAACTAGCAACCAAGCTTCTTTGCCAGTCAAAACAAACTGCCATCTGGTTATCATCCTGCATCAGTCACAATAAGAATTTTTTACAAGGAAGTAGAGTTCGATTTCTTAGATAAAATGCTAAAATATATTGCGTGCAGGCAATATCCATCACACTCGGCGAGTAGCCTAAATTTCTAGGCGTATAACAAAATCATTTCTCCCAAGTTGGGAAAGATTCTTTAACGACATGCTCATTAGCAAGGCCAGTGAAACGGAGAGTTTGAGACACGAGCTGTTCTCTAACAGAGTCTCTCCCACATGTGAGGCGAATATTCAAGTAACACCCTGGTTCGCATCCTTAAAATACATTTTGCTTTACATGTTTGGTTTATTTCATGAAGGACAAAATCTTCTAAACAACTGGAGAAAAACAGATCTGTTGAAGGACCAAGTCAATCTTTGACGTATGAGAAATGAATCAACAGCAATTTGAAAATGTGTCTAAGCATGCAGAAGTGTTGTGCTGTACGTATATTCACCTATTAAAACTGTGCTATAATGTTCTTCGTTGCGTTAATAGCAAGAACCTGATTCAGTTGATATGCAGTTTCGGTTAGCCTGATTGCGGGTGCTGCGCTGATATCAGTGGTGATCTAATACAATAAGCTGGTATTTTGGTTAAAATTTATCTAAAATTCAAATTGACTCTGATACGAAATGCTAGGGAAACATGCACATGTGATAGTGAATATTTATTTTTGGCCCTAAACGAATCTGGACAATGCCATGAAAAATACAGTATTTTAAAGACGATGAAGTCGAATTGATTACGCTGAGCTCGATTAAAGAACGTTATTATATTCCTTGTATATGCCTAATGCCATACATGGATTCATATTCATTTACATCCAAATGCAATACTTAAAAAGAAGGAAGTATTTTGATAATTTTTTCGCTGCAAGGGTTATTTCCTGCTAGAGAGTTCATCTACTGTACGTCGTGACCCATGTTGACGCGGAAGTGTTTATGAGCGCAATACAGTTAAATCTGAGAGTGCTTTGTTAGCTTTCAGTGTTGAATTTTCTTATAAGCAAAGTGGATGGGATATCTGATAGATAGTTGCAAATTTACTGAATTAAAGTTTTATTTTGCACAACAGCTATGAAAATATTTTCGCTGAGATTGGTTGTAGGCCTGATTCTACAGATGGAATATGTGTGCCTACTCGGACTAATAAAATTCACAGACGGTGAGAGCACTTTTCTTGCTTAAAAGTTTTAGTGAACTCAGTAATTTATTCTAACAAATAGCATGCTTTTCAAGCAATACAAAATGTTTTGACTATGGCTGTCACGCGAACGCCAAAAGCTCATCACATCACTACAGTCTTGAAATCGCGTCACTGGTTCGAAGTTTCAGAACGGATACATTTCAAGATTCTATATCTGACCTACAGCACCATCCAGTTCTCAAAACCCATGTACCTTCGTAATCTCTTTAGAATTCAAGCGAAACGATCAACTCGTTCATCTGCCAGCCTGACACTCGTTCGACCAACAGCCACGTCGCTGAAATTCTCAGATCGGTCGATCTCATACACTGCGCCTCGTCTCTGGAATGATCTTCCGTCAGAGATCCGAAACTCGGGTCCTTTTTAGCCCATAAATCAGTTACCATGAGCCATCACTCCACAAACTTTCCGGGAACAAATTAAAACTATTCTTTTCAAGAAATCTTATGACGAAATCCTCACTCTTGGCATGCCAGCATTTTATTCACCGCAAATCTAGTTAGCATCCTCCGTAAAAGATACCTTGATGCTATTGCCTACCTGGATCTACAACCTTGACCACCACGGATTACGGATTACGAACCATGGATTTCATTCAGATTGAGAGCTCCTGAATAAGCTGGTGCACTGCGCCAAGTTTTCGGACAGCGCTATGGAAATTTCGTTACTTATATATTTCAGACAAATAAGAACCATAATTAGATGTATAATTCGATAAATATCAATATCATAATGATCATCATCATCATTGACCAAGAATACTATAGTTAATCTATATAATTATGTTTCATTCAAGTTTGTCCAGAGTTATCAATAGGCTGCCGGTCATTATCATTGTTTGTGTGTTTGATCAGCAACTGTCCTAGCGTTCACAAAGTGATGCATCATCGATAGACCTATTCTAACACTGACACAAAGATTTGCACTGAACTCTGCCTCTTCCCCTCTAGCCAAGTCATTGCCCCCAGTGGTCTGGAGTCTGGATAAAACACTGTTTCTGATAGATAATAATTCTATGGCGCTATGCAGAATATTTGTTTTGTTTAACTAGCTGGCGTTTCAAAATGCTCAATCTGTAGAATTTTTGTCAAATAATATATAAGCTAAATTTATGGAAGCAATAATATATTGTAATAAAATACTTTTAGAAGTTTATTGCAGGCGTATATGGACCAAAGGAGTGACCGACAGGAATCGTAATGAATGGAAACATCACCAATTAAATTACCAACTCATTTCAGTTGCAATGTACATCTTCACGACGCACACTTTGAATCATAAGTCCGTTGTTAGCGTTTGCGATCAAAACTCTACAGAGATTATTAGAAGATCTGGTATATCTAAAACAGTAAAACAAAAAACATCCTAAATAATCATTCTCTTTGTCCGGTAAGGTAAGTTTGTCAGCCACGCTACACGGCAGATGTTCGAGGACATCGTTGCCATAGGCAACTAAACTTTATAATCGACGGAGCATTTGACGAAGTGTCTTCATTGCAGCTTGACGAACCGTCCAGATTGCCTGTACGTTGTACGGCCCCACTGGAGGCGCAGTACCCCGCATTGGGCCGTAGCCTGTATACCCTACTGGAAGTTGGGCGCAGCCTCCCGTCTTAGACCAAACCTCCGCCGACGTGGGGGCCGTAAGCCTTACTGGGGCGCAGCCTCGCGTCGGAGACCAAGGCCAAACCCCCGAGGGAGGCCGTAGGTCCCACTTAGGGGCACAGACCCACGTGTGGGTCCGCAGATCCTACTAGGGGTGGGGGCGCAGCCCTAGGCCTTACTGGGGAGCGCAGCCTCCCATGGGAGACCTTACTGGGGGCGGAGCCTCCCGTGGGAGACCTAGCCCCAGCACCCCGTGGGGCTGTATGCTCCACTGGGGCACAGCCTTCTGGAGAGAAAGTTCCAGCCCTCCGTAGGAGACAAAGCCTTTTTGGATCCGTAAGTCCAAAAGGAGCCGTATGTCCAAAAGGGGCCGTAGGTAACACTGGATGGCGCATCTCCCGTGTGAGACCAAATCCTATTGGAACCGAAGGCCCAAACCGTAGTCGTATGGTGTGCAGCCCCCTGTGGTGGGGAGGCAAGACCACCCAGTGAAGACATAGAAAAAATATTAAATGATAATCTACGCATTCACTTTAAATTTTCAGATTTTAAAATTTTTTATATTTAATAGTATGAACTTTTGCAATAAATCGGAGAAGTATATGGCTCTCTCCGTCGTCATTTTGACGGGTTAACAGCTAGTGTGTTTATAAAACACATACAAGTTCTCAAATTTTCGGCATTTTGAATAAAATGCACCTAACAATGCATGGTTCTTTATTGGTTGTCGTTTGATCAGGATATATCGATGAGAGACTGGTTAATCCCAGTTCATCGGATTCCAATCCATCCGCTGGTCGTCTTGAGGTACGATTGAACTATGGCGCATGGGGTACCGTGTGTGATGATGAGTTCACTGCTGCTGCTGCACGAGTGGTATGCTCCAGTCTTGGATTTAGGTGAGCTTGACAAAATGATTTCGTTATTATCGTTGCATTTTTGCAACAATAATTCGCCTTTATTGAGTCTATACCAGGGGTTGGCAACCTACGGATCGCGGGCCAAATTTGGCTCGTCAGTGAGTTTAACCCTTCCCTCCGACCCCACACCTTTATTGTAAAAAATGTCATCATCCTTTGCTAAGTCTGAAAAGCAAAAAGAAAGATCATCACTAGTTTTCGCACTTGATAGGCCTACAGTATATAGGCTATATTTTTTAATGAATTTTGAACTTTTTCCTGCACAGACTTTCTGAAAAAAAAAACATAAACTTCAAAACGTTTTGGGGCCCGTCGAAAAATGATTTAATTACAAGGCCCTCGGACAAACGTTGCCGTAGCAATTTAGCAATTTAGCCCTCGCTGTCCAAAAGCCCCTGTTCCATAATAAAGGTAGAACAGATGAATTTAAAGATGTTAGGGTTTTAAAGAACATAGCATGATTGAACACCAATAATAATATGTTCATTTTCTGTATTGTCGTTTGTGAAGCCGAGCAGGATCTGTCATTACAAATTCATTTGGAGTGGGATCTGACAATATATGGTTGGACGATGTCGTATGTACTGGAACCGAAACAAGCATTGGTAGTTGTAGTCACAGAACTTGGGGAGAACACAATTGCGGACACAACGAGGACGTCGCCATCGATTGTGGTGCGTCTATTTTATTTTCAGCTAAAATAATAACTACGTGTACTGTAGTATGTTTAGCATTATGGCGAAACTCATTTATACTAATTTAACCGTGCCTGTTTATTTGAAATTACTTGACATATATAGGTCTAAAACAATGAATATTATAATACCAAGCCGATACCTATAGCAAACGCAGTTTGATCATGACATTGTATCATGCTCTAAAGCACTTATGCATCTTTTCCATATAAAATTTACGCAGGAACGGCAATATGGTAAATACACGATTGCGTTGACCGAGAATTTGTAGGCCTACAGTGTGCGAATTGCATTGAATTCTCAACCGAGGTCGAACGACCGTGTACATGATTTTAACCAAGGGTGACCAACAGCTTTGCTACAAGTGGGACATTATAAATTTTTATTGGCATGAGGAGGCGGTATTTTTTGGTACTTTTTTGCACATCATTGTTTTTAACAATAGTTCAGTTACTGCAGTTACAGAACGGTAGTAACTGGTAACGGTTACTATTAAGCTGTAGTTCAAAGTAAGTTGCAATGATTTTAAATTAAGCACATGACCTAACAGTTCTACTCATAACTCAATATTGCATGCATAATTCTCCTAGAGCAATAGTGCATGCATAAATAGGACCAATAACATTTATATGGAAAGATGCCCTAAGGACCGCCAATCAGGAGGTTGGTCATCCCTGATCTTAACGCTTCGATAACATCCAACTGAATTACCGGCATCCTGTTTCAGTTGCTGGAAATCAATGCGGCCATGATTTCGGAATGTGTGTGGAGGGGAGGGGCACCAATACTTTTGCAGATCCACATTTCCAGTCCCGACAAAGGAGCCTGACTGAACGCGATGAGATCCCTGGACGGGGTCTGGTATGGAGCTCCAAAGTTAAATTTTAGGTTAATGTTAGATTCAAATCTGAAGATTCGGTGAATATTTTCCAGACTATAGGCCCTATGACAGCATGTTAGCAATTCACGAACTGAAAAATGTTTACAGGGTCGTTAATTCTCCTAGAGAGGCATGGGCCAAAATTTAGGGTAGCCTATTGCTAGATTCAAATGCTGAACTTCTGAGAAAGTATGAATACTATATTTAACAATTTTGCAATGACTTTACCCATCATTGGATATATTTTCTTGATATTTCTGCAAGAATCCCCCCACTAGTGCTGACTTTCTTCAGAGTCTCCAAGGCACAGACCCTCTTCTTGCTGTGCCAATGTACTTGAAGACAGACACGTATATTTTATTTAGTCCGACTAGAGGGTTTGGGGGAGTGTCGTAAGCTTTCCCAGTGAAGTCTGGGGCGAGAGTAATATTAGAAATAGACAGACAGTGAACTCTGGAACTTTGACAGTCACATAGTCAACCGTCCCACAAAACTTTCGTGTCGGTTTGCGCAAATCCTACGACTAATAAAGACCGAATATGGTGCCAGGTCCACTGAAACTCCCTCGTGAGTATGCCAAAGATGCCCATTGTCATTATTATTGATCTTTGCCTCCCGACTTAAACGAATGTTTCTCTGGTCGAGCTCGATGTGATTTGACAACAACCACATGCGTAGACACGGTCGGAAGTTACTCTTGTTCGTGTAGGTACGGTACCACCTATTCTACATCAACATCATGCACAGGTATTTGTGAGCCATGTAGAAGATATATCCAATACATTTTCTATAATCTGCAAAATAGTAGAAGTAATTCATTACTTTTATCAAAGAAACAATGATCCATAAAATATGCCTTAACATAGCATTAGCTTAGTTTTGACGGAAATTCAATCCTAGCGTTCTGACTGGACATTTACATAGTATGCGTATAACTTAGAACTATGGATAGAGCATCGTTATAAAACTGAGGCATTTTAAATTTACAAAAGAATGACAATTCCATTTTATAAACAAATGCAAAAGTTGCTTTAGTGGCGTCACTTTGAAATTTGATGGAATAGGTTTTATTAGGAGTCTCTGTTAGATCTAAGATCGTTGAAGGAATAATAAGGAAGAACCGTCCAAGCAACTAATATGGATAATTCTATTTTGCTTTCACAATGTGGATTGATATTTATATGATCCTATAACCTATTAACAAGTAATGAATTTTACCTGAAGATAAAAACGAATGCTCCACTAGGCAGTCCCAATGCGATTCCACAACAATATAATAATAATAATAATAATAATAATAATAATAATAATAATACCAACAACAAGGATTAAATTGGTTCATAATGGTTTGTCCTGTGTGAGAACCACTGTTGTACCAATCCTATTCTAGTATCCTACAGTATTGAGGTTTATTTTGAAATATTTCACACTCGTAGCCAATACTATCTTATCGTCCAGTTCATTCCATCTGTCCACCACTCTTGCACTAAAAAGTGCTGCTTGTGTCTTCCAAACCCTTTTCTTAAACAGTTTCTTGCTGTGTCCTCTGGTTCCATCATACTGTTTCTTTTCCACCTTGTCAGTATTTTGTATGTCTCAATTAGATCCCCTCTCGTTCTCCTTTTTTCTAAAGTTATCAATCGCTTTAGCCTTTCCCAATAGGTTAATCTCTTATACAGTTTGATCATTTTTGTTGTTGTGCAATACTCTTTCTAAAGTCTATATGTTTTTTTTCTGGAATGGGTACCATGCTTGAACACAATACTCTTAAGTTATGGCATAACACTGTCTTATAAAGTCTTATTATAATTACATCCTTCTCTCTGCTCACCACCGTTCTTGTGATCATACCTAGAATTCTATTGGCCTTCTTAGCTGCCTTTCAACATTGTCTAGATGGCTTTAAGCTGCTCTGCATTATGACCTTAAATCTTTCTCCTCGGTTGTAACTGTTAGTCCCTTCCCGCATAGCTTAAACTCGTGATATGCTCCCTTCTTCCCAATATGCACCAATGCAGTTGAAAGCTATCAATGCTCATGCGTAAATGGCTACAGACAATTTATTTATTTATTGAAATATAAAATTTATGTGGTAAATTGTGCTAGGAGGACTACTTAAACACATTACATAGTTCATGAATAATATAGGTCAGGATTTAACAGAATAGCTGATCTCAAACAGCCAAGTCTTCAGTCGCTTCTTAAATATGTCCAGAGAAGGTGGTGTTTGAACACAGATGGGAAGACGATTCCAGGCTTTCGCTGCGGTAACCGGGAAGGCACGGTCGCCGGCAGTGGCAAGGCGTGTGCTCGGCACGAGGAGTGCTTGAGTGCAGGGTTTAATCTAGGTCGTTTCCGGGGGAAATTGCCCTTTTCCCCGGAAATTTCAAATTCTCCTGGAAATTTTGGCATACTACATCAACTAACAGCAGCGCCTAGCAGAATTCTCCCCGGCTTTGTCAATTTTCCCCCTGGCTTTCTCAGTTCCCCCCCCCCCGGAGTCCAGGAGTCTAGATTGAACACTGCTTGAGTGGAGCCAGATCACAGACGCCTTCTACTGTCTATGTCTGCCGATCTCTGGAGTTCGCACGGAGATAGGAGGGACCGATGTGGTACAGGCACCGATAGACGAGGGTTTCCAGCTTATAAGTTGTTCGCTCGGGGAATGAGAGCCAGTGTAGGTCGATCAGCAGTGGCGTGATGTGATCATACTTCTTTGATCGATGGATCAGGCGTGCAGCCGCATGAAGTACATTCTGGAGTCTGTCGAGAAGGTGTTTCGAGAACCCTACTACGGTGGCGTTACCATAGTCAAGTTTAGTGAGTACTAAGGCGCTGATCAAAGTCTTCAGGGTAGTGAGAGAGACATATTTTCGTATGCTGCGAATTAATCGCAGTGCTGCGAAGCAGCTGGCGACGGTGCGTGTCACGTGTTGCCTCGTCGTGGAGGTATTATCGATATAGATGCCGAGATTTCTGACATAGGGGCTTGGATGGATGTCGTAACCATTAATCCGGATCGAGGTGGATTGGAGCAGGTGCTGCTGTCTTCCGGTTGCCATCCATAAGATTTCTGTATTCGCAGTATTGAGCTGGAGACGATTTGAGCCTAGCCACTCTGTCATTTCTTCGAGACATTTCGTAATTCGTGATTGGAGTTGTTGGTTCAAAGCTGAGTGACAACTCCCATATACTTGGGTATCATCTGTATATAGGTGTCCCTGCAGATCATTGAATTGAATGACGTGCACAGGTTGTTGTCAACTATTTATGTGCGAAGAACTATTTCCTTCGCCATTCTGCAAGATATTATTGGCCAAATGCAATCATTAATTCGATACAATACCATTTAATAACGTAGATATATGAATATGAAAGCATCCTGAGGAAATATGTTATTTTCAGGCCATGGCAACAGTTTTCTGTAGTATAAATTCGATAAAATACTATTACGTATTATCCAAATATATTTTTTGTCTACAGATATAAACGAATGCAACAATGGTCAACATTCATGTTCTTTGGCAACAACCGCCTGCATCAATACAGTTGGAGGCTATTACTGTTCATGCAAGAACGGCTACGTAGGCCTATACTATACATCAACTTCATGCACAGGTTGTTGTCGTATACATCTAAAATAAGTTAATCCATCATAGCAGAAATCCAACCAGAGCGCTGGCACTAGAAACTACAAATGATGAGACAGAAACTGAGATTTTTTGGCACATGATAAAGACCAGTGAATCTCTATAGAAAATAAAATTGTGTTGGGGGAAAAGCAGGATGAAGTAGGTGAAAAGGAAGAACAAGAACGAGATGGACACATGAAATCTATGAAGCAACAAACATGGCCATATTGGTGCTAAATACAATGACAGGAAGTAAAGAAAATGAAGGAAACTGATCCAGGATGTTACCAGGAGTTAATTTCAACTGACGGAACATTGTGAAAATGCTATGCAAGATATTGACTCAATGTAATCGGATTTAGATTTTGCAGGGCAGTATGGTTCATGAACCAAGATTATATAAATATTCCGTACAAATTCATTATTTCTAAATCCTGTTTACAGTTTAATCTGATTTTTAAAGTATAAAATAGGTGATATAGCCTATCATCGTAAATTGTTCTGTAATTAATTGCTTGCAGATATAGACGAATGCGCCACTAGAAGTTCACAATGCCATGCGCTAACAACCAACTGCAACAATACAGTTGGAAGCTATCACTGTTCATGCAAAGACGGATATGAAAGAAGAACTGAAACGTCTTGCACAGGTTTCCATCTGATATATTTATGCGCAAACAAAATAGTTTATCCCTCATTTGGCACGATCTTCGGTGCAATGTAATCAGTTATTGCAGGCAGTGCCATTATTTTATGAACGTAAAATATAAAGTTATACCCTGAAGAATGTGTATTTTCAGACTCTATTGACAGTCTCTTATAGATTAAAATAAATGGATAAGATACTATGCTATATTACCAAAATATAGAATTATGTTGATTTTACTTGATAGATATAGACGAATGCACCACTAGACAAGTTCAATGCGATGCAACATCAACTATATGCATCAATACAGTTGGAAGTTATTATTGTTCGTGCAGGAGCGGCTACAGCCATTCGACTTTTTCATCATGTACCGGTAAGAGACCATAATTCAATGAGGAGACAAAATTAGTTTGAAACTTACTGCATTTCACAAAAATTACACAAGTGATTTTATGATCAAGATGAGTGATTTGCAGCCAATCTGATTGTGAATGGACTAAATGGATTTTCTAATCAATCAATCAGTTATTGCTTCATGCAAAAACGACTATGAAAGAAGAACTTTAACGTCTTGCACAGGTTTCCATTTGATATTTATGCGCAAACAAACGAATTAATCTCTCATTTTGCACGATCTTTGGCGCAATGTAATCAGCTATTGCAGGCAGTACCATTTATGAACGCTGAAATATAATAATATTGAAACGTTCCTTCATAACGTCTAGTGCTACTGCGTATATAATACTGCCAAGATGCCCTAAAACGCTAGCCGGCCTGGGGAGGGCTCCACCTATAAATCGGCAGAGTCCCAGACATTCGAGGCACGCATGATTGGCACGCGAATAAATGACAGCACCGTCGTTCATATAAAATATTATATAATCACTGATAAGACGTACACTGACCTTTCTATAACAGTCAGGCTTGTCCAAGAGAATCCCATGGGATTCGTCCCATGTGATGGACAGCACTGTTCCGTCCCATCCAATGGGACTCGTGGGACAGAGCTCATCTTAATTTTTAATATTTAAAAAGCTTTTTGAAGCTTTTTTTACTTTTCTTTTTTCTTCATCTATATATATATAATTCTCGATGTCTCTCCGACGGATACACGGCAGATATTGCAAGACGCTGTTTAATCAAAACTGTATTATCAACGTAGCGTTTAATGAAGCATCTAAATTGCAGCTTAAACCCCGCCCCTTCCCTCACCCCACCTCTCTCCCAATCGCTCAGGCCCCAACACATACCTGCTCTGCCCCACCAAACCCCACAGGCCCCAAAACCCTGTTCCCCCTTCTCTCTCCCCATCCCTCTCCCAATCGCCACGGCCACAACACTTCCCTGCCCTGGCCCCAACGCATCCCGCCCAGGCCCCAACCCAACCCATGCCCGCCCTGCCCCGCCCTACCCCACAGGCCCAAATCCCCGTTCCCTCTTCCTCTCCACATCCCTCTCCCAATCTCCCCTTCCCTCTCCTCATCCCTCTCCCAATCACCCTGGCCCCAACACTTACCCCACAGGCCCCAAACTCCCGTTCCCCTTCCTCTCCTCATCCCTCTCCCAATCCCCCTTCCCTCTTCCATCACTCTCCCAATCACCCCGGCCCCAACACTTACCCCACCGGCCCCAAACCCCCGCAGCGCATCCAGTAACTATGCAACAGCAATACAACCCCCTAGCTGGTGTTGCCAGCTCTAGAAATAGAATGGAAAAATATCGTTTCAATATCCTGAAGAATGTGTATTTTCAGACTCTATTGGCGGTTTTGTATAGATTAAAATGGATAAGATACAATGCCATATTACCCAAACATAGATTTATATTGATTTTGATGTATAGATATAAACGAATGCACCACTAGACAAGCTCTATGCGATGCGACAACAACTATATGCATCAATACAGTTGGAGGTTATTATTGTTCGTGCAGGAAAGGTTACAGAAATTCGACTTTTTCATCATGTACCGGTAAGAGACCATAATTTAATGATGACACAAAATGAGTTTGAAACTTACTGTATTTCACAAAAATACACAAGTGATTTTATGATCTAGATGAGTGATTTGCAGCCAATCTTATTGTAAATGGATTAAATGGATTTTTTTATCAATCAATGTATTGCTTCCAACCCATGTACAAGTAGACTCATAATTCAAGTACCACGTAATAGTATGGAAATAGGTAAAGTACAATCAAACGTTATGGACAACAGTTTACAGATAAAGTGCTTAACCAAAACTAAGCAATACACTTGGGAAAATGTAACAGAGAATACATGAATTCATTACGTCATTAATCAAATTAATATTTTACAAATGAATAGGTACATTGAAGTATACAAAAGGTGGGAAACAAAAGGATATGAGAAGGGAACAGAGTTCCCGCAAGTATATACTCTATTTATTTGTACTAAAGTAAATAGTGTAAGTAAGTGTAAGAAAAATAGTAGGTAAAGTAGTTGGCAGGTACAAAAATAACTGAGAAGTTAAAAGGCAAAAATTTAAGGAACGATTATCAGTTAATTTATTGGTCATTGGATATAATGTATTGTTTTAGTTTTCTTTTAAACTAATTTAAAGTTAATATGTTTGTTATGGATATGGGAAGGGCATTCCAGATACGAGGTCCAAATAAATTGAAGTGATTAATAGGGTGTTAGAGTGAGTATAGGCCTAAACAATGTAAAATCGTTCAATCTTTCTTATATTATGTCTAGGTATTATGCTTATAGTTGAGAAATAATCATTTATGTAGAAGACCATAGATAATAATCTGTTAGTATATTTATACATAAATAATGAGGTTTGATGAAATTGTACATTAACAATATTTAGAATATAAAGGTAGGCCTACTTATATAATTTTTTAATACTAAGGTAATTAGAGCTAGGCTAAGTATTTATTAATCTAATGGTTTTATTTTGAATCTTTTGGATTTGATCAGTAATACGTTTATAGCTGAAACTGCACACAATGTTACAGTAATATAAGTAAGGCTGAGTCATAGTAAAATAAGGATTAAGAAATGGCTTTTAGGCCTATTTATTTATTTATTTATTGCAAATATCTTAGGCTTCGTAGCTGTGCAAGCATATGTGTCAGTTTTCTAATACGAGTCTATGATTGAAGGTTTATATTTTTAAACGTGTACACTGTAGATGTGGATGAATGTGAAAGAGGAGAACATCTTTGCGACAATTCAGCCACCATTTGCATTAATAGTGACGGAAGTTACCATTGCGTCTGCAGAACTGGATATGAAAGAGAAAACGAGACTCTATGTTCAGGTATCATGCATAATTAAGCCTAATTATTCTTTAGAAAATGCTATGGGCTAAGATAGTGTTTCTCATACGTTTTGTCATCTCATTCGTTCATTTCACTTGTCATGAAGGATATCTTCAAACATTTAATCAGATTCTTTAACAAATAATTGGTGCGATGGAAATTTCTTCAAGTTCTTTCCATGTCTTGTCGCTGTCTCGAAAACCCGATTGGACTTAATTAAGCATGTCCCTAATATTAAACAAACTTTACCTTTTGCCCAATATTCAGATATAAACGAGTGTGTCAGAGGTGAATCCGAATGCGATTTGATGTCAACTGATTGCATCAACACAATTGGAAACTACACATGCGACTGCAGGAACGGATGCACGTATCTCAATGAAACGACATGTGTGGGTAAGATGCCCAATTGAAAGATGACTACTAGTGTATCGCACAGCTTTCTAACGATTTTTCTTAATACAGGCTAACTTAGTCAAATAAGCCTCTTTTAATAAATCACTTAATCAGCGACGTCTATGCTGAGGGTATATCTAATTGCAAAAATGAAGAATGGAGGCGACAGGGGTGTAATTGTTAGGAAAGATTGAAGCGATTTGTCAAGTTCAAGTTAAATTATTATTATTATTATTATTACTATTATTATTATTATTATTATTATTATTATTATTATTATTATTATTATTATTATTATCATCATCATCATCATCATCGACAATTTATAAGCGTAGTAACATAGCCATATGCCAAGCCAAAAGCGCTGAACTATGACAATAACAACACTTGCAAAGTCTCTAGGTCAATGTATTTAGTACAGAGTACGCAGCGCTTGAGGCGGGTGCTTTGAGCAATATACTAGCTGCTATCATAGAGCCATATGCATTGAAAATACGCTTTCTGTTCTTGCAGAGAAACGACTCAAAGTCATCGTGGGCTCGAGTGTTGGAACATTTCTTGCAGTTGCTTTAATTGCAATTTTACTCACGTTCTTCTACTGGAAGAGGTTACTCACTTGATCAAACGATTAATTATTTAGCGTAAAATTGTGCTTATCAAAAATTTTGTGAAAAATCTAAATATAATATGGCTACTGCCTTGTCCTCATCTAGCTTATCAAAAACCTCCTGAAGAAAGTCTAAGATGTTTGTCACGCATGAACGGCTCTTTTTAAATCAATGCTGACTGTATTTAAACAATTGTATGCTTAGTTAAGTGCTCCAAAATATTCTCTTTCACATTGCAGATTACAGACGTTAGGTCCACTGGTCTGTAATTGCTTGGTTCACTTCGTTTTCCTTTCTTGGGCTGACTAATGCTTCTCTCCAGTCTTGTGGTGCTGCTCTAGTCCTAAGTGATTCATTGATTGTCAATGCAATTGCATGTCCAATTTCATGTCGAACCTCGTAAAGAAACTTCGGATGTAAGCCATCTAATCCTGGGTTCTTGAATGTCTTTAAATTGGTCAAAACCTCGATAACACATTCTTTTGTACACACACTATCTGTTAACATTTCTTCTTCGTTTTCATGAAAAACAATTTTGGCTTCTCGCACAGTATTTGTATTATTTTCTTCTGCAAACACTGACCAAAAATAGTTATTTTATTTGTACATGCTTGTTTTATTTTTTGTTTTTATTTTATTTTATTTGTACAATGTTTTAGTACATGTTGGTTCTGATCTAGTTCATGCAGGTTTAGTATTGAGTTTCAATGACAATGACGCTAATGACATTCATCAGTTTCAAGGACCTTTTCCTAATGTTCGAGTTATCGAACTGTTTCTTATCTCGCAATGAAACAATCGTTTTTCCTAATAGAAACTGTTAGTTTAGCATCCAATTCTGAAAGTTATTACTTTCAGTGAATAACTGTCATTAGTATGTGCCAGAGCAAATAACTAAGCAATTCGAAATGCACTAACAGTGAAATTTTGCAAAGTTTAGCTATTGCTGGCCATGTCGTTAATATGTAATTCTTGAAAAGAGACATAGGGACCTACTCCACAATATACATATTCAGTAAAAAAATTTCAGGCGAAAAGTTAATCAGACTCTACAGACGTCACCTTCGGTCGTAGACAATGGTTGGTATTGATTTCAATTTAATATTCTGAACTGATAGGGCCTACATGACATTTTAAATTTTATTAGTCGTGTGAAAATATTTTCTACTTGCCTTAAATCAAGCGATACAATTTTTTAGTGTAAAATATGTCCATCATCCGGGCAGTTTCAAATCTTATAATGAGCTCCTTATAATGAGCTCTTGTGAAATCTCTGTTTAAAATATAAACTCTTAATATGGTCAAGTATTAATAATATACTTATTAATAATTAATAAGTGTTCATGGCAATAGTAAATTATTTTCATGATCGTCATTTATTTCATATTTTCGATAGGATCTGGTGTAGAGTATTCTACACATTCGAATATCTACACGGTCTTAAAGAAACCTGAAAGCAACATGACTGGAAAAGGAGAAATATATGTTCAGTTAGATGCATCCACCCGTCTACCAGTCCCTAACAGGAAGCCAAAAAAGACTGCAGAATCTGCTGTTGATGAAAACACTCAATCTGCCATTTATGGAAACGTTCAATCAACTGATGAAACAGTTCAGTCTGCCATTGATGAAGATGCTCAATTTTCCGCTAATGGAAACTTTGAGTTTTCCATTTATGAAAACGCTCACAAATGAATTTTCTACAGAGAAAATTCACGTGAAAGTGACAGAAAACATTGAGACAATGTAATCGACAATAATCGGTTTTTATATTTTAGATTAAGCTTCTAACACACCAATTTATTTCCGAAAACACATTTATATAGAATTGATTTATATTTCTCCTCTACACAGAATATTCTTTCAATTGCATTCATGTGTTTCCATTGCCCTATAGCTTTAATGTGAAATTCTATCAATTGAAGTATAAAGTGAGTGAACTTATGCTGTGATGAGTAAAATGACTGCAAGCCATAAGCAGCGTACAGGACGCCACCACAAAATCACAGTAACTGATTTCCTGGTATTCAATGTTCAAGACCCGTCTTCAAGTTGATCATGGAAAGTAGTTATAGCTAAATGATTAAGCAAACAAAAACTTTCACACAATCTGTAGCTATGCTTATGGGTCTGTAGCTATGCTTATGGGCTTTGTTCAACAGAGATAAATTACTAGCAAACTGTGGTTACTGTTGCGCTTACATTTAGATTATCCTGTATCAATAAATGTTTGTATCAGCCAGCGTGGACAATGTTTAAGACATGCCTTTGATGAATAATGATTATCGCTTTATTATTGACTATCACGTCGGTTTTTATGTTTTAGATTAAGATTCTAACACACCAATTTATTTCCGAAAACACATTTGTATTGTATTGAATTGATTTAGTCGGTCGTGATATTTCTTCTCTACACAGAATATTCTCCCAATTACATACATGTGTATTCTAAAAGCCTTATAATTTTATGTGAATTGCATTAGTTTAAAGTATACGAGAAATTTTCTTTCAAGTGAGCGAACTTTTGCTACGAATAAAATGACTGTAAGCCATAGGTAAAGCACAGGACGCCAACAAAATTACACAGTGCATGAATGATTTTCATGTATTCGATGTTTGTATCAGCGTATACGATGTTTTAGACATGCCTTTGAAGAGTAATGATTCTCGATTTATTATTAACTATCTTCTTATTTTTGAAAACCTAGATAAACCACGAGGCTGCTATAATGAAGATAACTTATTTAAAAAAATAAACTATACAGTTTGAATACAGAATAAAACTGCTTCGATTCAAAGCTGTTGAATACCGATTTCAATCGGCTGGCATAATAATAATAATAATGACAAGGTTTAAAGTGGTTCAGGAGGGTTTGCCCTGTGTGATAACCATTGCAGTACCCTTCCAATCTAGTATCCTACAGTACTGAGGTTTATTTTGAAATCCCTTCACACTCGTAGTCATTACTATCCCCTCATCCAGTTAATTCCAACTGTCCACGATTCTTGCACTAAAAATGCTGTTTGTGTCTTCTAACCCGTTCCTTAAACAGTTTTATGTTGTGTCTTCTGGTTCCATATTTTCCTTTGGCATTTCCACTTTATTTGTTAGTACTTTGTATGTCTCAATTGAAGTGTCTTACCATTTGGCTAGTAATAATGATGTAATAACAAATTCTGAGTACTAGATATGCAGAGGATATTTATCCGCGATAAACGTCATTTTCTATTTGATGTTAAAACGCCAAGTTGCATTTTGAAGAACAATGGAAATAACTTTAATTTTAAAAAAATTAACGATACATTTTACAGCATGTACGTTACTGTAGATTGCTGTTCAAGATCTGCAAATAGTTCAATAAGTTATTGGTTTGATCAGACGCAATTGCAAACTATTTAATGGGTTTCATCTGCGTCGACCAATCGCTCCCTCGCAATTTCTTGTTGTAAATTTCATTTGTTGAAAGCCGATTAATTGATTCACTAAATGGCTTCCTATTGGTCAATACATACTAATGAGCAGTGGTATTTTACTGAACGGTAACGGAATTAAAACTGAAATGAAAGGAATTCGTTAACGAAAACGAGAATTAACATTAAAATTTTTCAAAGAACGGCAACTTAAATAGAAATGAAATTGCCCAATAAAAATAAAAATTAGAATTGAAATATAAATATTTTATGAACTGAGTTTAAATACCCGTCATATATTAATGGCGTCAATTTGCCTATGTTGTGTTATGTTTGGCGCGCCATATAATGCTGTGTGCGTGTGTGTGGGTGTGTGGGTGGGTGTGTGTGTGTGCAGAGTTCAGAGTGAAGCGGTCGTGGGCAATATGCCAGATGGCTCCAGTGACGCACGGGAACGGCGTCCCCATACCCTTTTTTGCCAGATTCGCTTACTGTATATCGATATGCAATAACTCGTGCTTTACTTCTGACGGAACAGTTAGCCTGCTAGTCACGAGGCGGAACACGTGACTCCGCCTTCGTAAATTCTATTTCGCTGCCGATCAGCGAGTGTAGGCTGCTGGTGCTGCTGCGTTAATTTGACGTCGGCGTTAGTTCATTTGCGACATGTATTGTCACAAGATGAGTTTAGCTTGTCGTAGGCTGTACGCTCGTATCCGTTTCTCTCACGCCAGAGATGGACAACATGCTTTATGCAATAAAACACTACGTTGCTATTGTAAGTGAATCGCTGAATCACCGCTGCTCTTGATGTGACTTCATTAGATGCCAATGCCACCACTGAAGACAATGCAGTGTTGCTAGCGTTAACCCCTTAACTGGGCAACTATTTGTAACTCAATGTAAAATGGACGAGCGTTACTCGGAGAACCCAGTTAAGGGGTTAAAGGTTTTCAATTTATCACAACGTAGGCCTAAATAAGAAGCCCAATTCAGTCATCTGCTGCCGGATGCCAGGCTGCGACTGACACATTTCATAATGTCGGTCATGTCAACATAGACGATCACAGTTGAAATCAGACACCAGTTGCTAGCAACTGAACCGATACTTCATGAATATTTCAGAAATGTCAACAGAAGCTGCTACAGATGCATTAGCATTTTGGAAGGACCTAGAAATTATCTATACTAGATTCTCAGCACTGGCTGAAGGCCTGCTGTCGGCACCAGCATCTCGCGCTTTTCATCTTTTCTTTCTTTTTGAGGCATGCTTACTGATGAGTAAAAATGGACTCGAGTCTCGAGAACTTGGCAAGTAACAGGCATGGTGAAGGGGTCAAGAGTAAACAAAGAGACAGACTAAGACAAAGAGATGGACTAGAGATAGACAAAACATACAACGGTGGAGGGTAATAGATTAACAGGAAAACAAAGATCAAAATACACAAAGAGATAAGAGATGCACTGGAGATAAACCAATCCTCGAATCCGAATTGTCCGAAGTTTAACCCTTACAGTGTCCCCCGTGTGATGTTAGATGAGTGGTAATATCACTGGGCAGGCACGCCGACGGAACGGGTTCAATCCCGTGAGAGCCCCTAAGGTCGACTCAGTCTTAATCGCTAGAGGGCGGTAGTAACATCAAATGAGTAGCAATGGCAACATTGCGAAAGTAACCATAGGTTCGGCGGAAGAGACTGGCCACCATCCGCCGATGTATGGCTTAGCCACCTTAGGGCTGTTGGCTACAAAATACGGGGATCAGCACCGGACCCTACGGGCATTGAGCCTACGGGTGAAACCTTTACTTTTTTGCTTTAGTGTCCCCGTGTAGCTTATTTTCCGAAAAACGTGTGCACTGGCAGCTTTACAATATTTTATCGACACATTAATCATACTATACAGTCTTTTAGTTTTTAGCAACCCGGATGAAGTGCTTAAGTAAGTTAGTCAAGCACAATATCGTTATATTCTAACAAGTTTAACTGATATCAACTGAAAACTAGTAACCAATCTCCTTTGCCTTTCAAAACAAACTGCCATCTGGTTATCACCCTGCGCCAATCACAATAAGAATTCCCTACAAGGAAGTAGAGTTCGATTTCTTAATGACAATGCTAAACTATATTGCTTGCATAATTATTCGTTCTTAATTCGTTCTTAGGCAATATCCATCACACTTGGCGAGTAGCCTAAATTTCTAGGCGCCTAGCAAAATCATTTCTCCCGAGTTGGGAAAGATTCTTTAACGACGTGCTCATTAGCAAGGCCAGTGAACCGGAGAGTTTGAGACACGAGCTGTTCTCTAACAGAGTCTCTCCCACATGTGAGGCGAATATTCAAGTAACACCCTGGTTCGCATCCTTAAAATACATTTTGCTTTACATGTTCGGTTTATTTCATAAAGGGCAAAATCTTCTAAACAACTGGAGAAAAGCAGTTCTGTTAAAGGACCAAGTCAATTTTTAACGTGGAAAATGAAGCAGTAGCAATTTTATAATGTGTCTAAGATAAGCATGCAGAAGTGCTGGGGTGTACGTATTTTTACCTATTAAAGCTAATGTTCTTCGTTGCGTTAATGGCAAGAATTTGATTTAGTTGATATTTAGTTTCGGTTAGCCTGATTGCTGGGTGCTGCACTGCGCTGATTTCTGTGATGATCTAGTACTAAG
Organism: Metaphire vulgaris; assembly: GCA_018105865.1. Taxonomy (NCBI): domain Eukaryota; kingdom Metazoa; phylum Annelida; class Clitellata; order Crassiclitellata; family Megascolecidae; genus Metaphire; species Metaphire vulgaris. The sequence goes on from CM030834.1 coordinate 2,377,283, forward strand.
CAGATATTTAGATTACTATTTTCAATTTAGTCAAAAATCTGATGCATCCCACTGGATTTTATTAATTCTGTGGAAAATATAAGGGAACAAAGCATTTTAAAACCTGAAAGATAACTAGTCCGTAAATTAAATCTAAAATTCAAGTTGACTCTGATACGAAATGCTAGGGAAAACATGCATATTTGAATGTGAATATTTTATTCTAGACCATCCACGAATTTTGACAATGCTACGAAAAATAGTCTTTTAAAGTTAATAAAGTTGAATTTATTAAGCTGAGTTTCATTAAGCAATGCTATCCTATTGTTTGTATAATGTCATAATAGAATTCGTATTTATTTACATCCAAATTCACTTTGTAATAGGGCCTATGATTAGACCTATGCAGTAAGTAGTGCAGACAATTCCAAAAGTCTCAACCTATCGATGATAGCACCAAGGAATATACATAGCAATTAAATAAGGTTCCTCAGTATTAATAAATAAGATGTTGCAAATTAAAGAAGTATTTTCAGAATTTTGTCGCTGCATAGGCTACTGTATTTCCTGCTGGCGAGTTCATATACTTCGTGACCCATAGGGGCCTATAGACGCGGAAATGTTTATGAGCGCAACACAGTTAAATCTGCGGGATGTCCTGTTAGCTTTCAGTGTTGAATTTCTCAGAAGCGAAGTATTACGGCATCTGAAGGAGTAGTACAGCGAATTATCTCACATTTAGAGGCAAAGGAAACTGAAGACTTCTAATTGACTATTGCTGGAAAGACTGGCAACTGAAAGAGTAGATATCTGACAAATTTACGCCGTTAAAGTTCTAGTTTGCACAACAGCTATGAAAATATTTTCGCCAAGATTGGTTGTAGGCATAATTCTACAGATGGAATATGTGTGTCTACTCGGACTAATAAAATTCACAGACGGTGAGAGCAACTTTCTTCCTTAAAAGTTTCTGTGAACTCAATAATTTACTATGACAAATAGCACGCTTTTCAAGCAATACAAAATGCTTTGGCTAGGGCTGTCACGCGAACGCAAAAAGCTCACCACATCACTCCGGTCTTGAGATCGTTTCACTGGCCCAAAGTTTGAATCTTGAAATGTATCCAGACACTCATTCAACCACTGACTCAAAGTTCTAGAGCGCATACATATCAAGATTCTATGCCTGACCTACAACGATATCCAGTTCTCAAAGCCCACTTATCTTCGTAATCTCTTTACAATTCAAGAGCAGCGGTTTCTTCTTCTAGCGAATGCCCGGCGAGGTAGGATCGTTAGTTTCCCCATGGAATTGGGTACTCACGGGGTGCACCACTAGAAGGTCGATCCAATGCATCCCAAGAGCAGCGGTCAACTCGTTCATCGACCGGGCTGACACTCATTCGACCAAAAGCCAAGCCACTAAAATTCTCTGATCGGTCGATCTCATACACTGCGCCTCGTCTCTGGAATGACCTTATTATATCAGAGATCCAAATGACCAATAACTCGGGTTCTCTACAGTCAATAAATCAGTCACCATTGTCCACCACTCTACAAAGTTTCCGTAATCAAATTAAAACTAATCTTTTAAAGAAATTTTATGACGAAATCCGGTGTACGGACTTTTGGTAACAGGACACTTGGTCATAGGACAGTTGGTCATAGCCATTTGGTCATACGGACTTTTGCTCATACATACTTTTGGTCATACGTGAGAAACTTTTATTAAAACCTAATATATTAAAGATATAACTTTTGATACATTAGTCTTTAATCGTAGAAGCATGAAGCGAAAAGTGTGTCCGAGTCGTAAGTCAACTAACAACATCAAACGAAAAATATATTAAATTAAAAGATAAAATTGCAATGGCTAACATGTCTAAATGCGTTGGCGGTTTGCCTGTTTAGCGTTTGAACTTCGGAGACGGTCAATTGAACAATACAATTAGGCATCTCACGTATGACCAAAAATCCCTATGAACAAATGGCTATGACTAACTGTCCTATGACCAAGTGTCCTGTGACCAAGTGTCCTGTGACCAAATGTCCAAGGACCCGATATTCTTACTATATGCTTGCATTCTATTCACCGAAAATCTTGTTATCATCCTCCATAAAAATACTTTGCTGCGACTGCCCATCTGGATCTACAACCTTGGCCACTACGGACTACGGATTACGAGCTATTGATTTCACTCAGATTTCGACGCCCTTGAATAAGCTGATGCACTGCGCCAAGCTATTGGGCAGCGCTATAGAAATGTCATTACTTACTAACTTAGGCCTATATATTTCAGATAAAGATGAAACATTATTAGAAGACTAATTGGCTAATCGTCAACAACATAATGATAATCAGCATCAATGATAAAGAATACTACAGATAGTCTATACACTTATCATGCTTCAATCTAGAGCTATCAATAGGATTCCCTGTTATTATCATTGTCTGCATGTTTGATCAGCAACTGTATTAGCGATCACAATCATCGGTATGCCAGTTCTATATAAAGATTAGTACTGGATTCAATTTGTAGGTTTCATGTCTGAGAATTCCTCTTAATAGTTTTATGCGATGTTTTATCCAGGCCTGTTAAAGGAAGATCACTCAAACAACTCAAAACTCCCTCCAAAAAACTTCAGCATTGACATAAATTTTTGAATTGAGCTATGTCTCTTCCCATCCAGCCAAGTCATTGCCCCAAAGGTCTGGAGTCTGGATAACGCACTGTTTTTATGATAGATAATAATTCTATGACGCTATGCAGAATGTTTGCTTTGTTCAAATGGCGTTTCAAAATGCTACATCTATAGAAGTTTATTCTAATAAAATGTTTTAGACGTGTATTTTAGATATGTATTTTACACATATAGGCCTAATTCCAATAAAATATTATAATAAAATACTTTTAGAAGTCTTTTGAAGGCGTATATGGGCCAGAGGAGTGACCGACAGGAATCGCAATGAATGGAACTATCACCAATTAAATCACCCACATCGGTTTTAATGTCCATTTTCACGACGCACACTTGGTGAATCATAAGTCTGTTGCTAGCGTTTGCGAGCAAAACTCTATGGAGATTATTAGAAAATATGTAATCTAAACCATAAAAACAAACACCAATACATACAGTATTTTCAAAAAAAGTTCTCGATATTTCCAGCCTTCTGAATAAGAAGCAGTGCATGGCTCTTTATTGGTTGTCGTTTGTTCAGGATATATCTACGCGAGACTGGTTAATCCCGGTTCATCGGAGTCCAATCCATCCGCTGGTCGTCTTGAGATACGATGGTATTATGGATTTCGGTGGGGTTACAGCTCATGGGGTACCGTGTGTGATGATGGGTTCACTGATGCTGCTGCACGAGTGGTGTGCTCCAGCCTTGGATTTAGGTGAGCTTAGCAAAATGACTTCGTTGTTGTTGCATTTTTGCAACAATTTATTTTAGATTTTAAAGAACAAGGTAAATAGCATGATTGGACAACAATAATAAAAGGTTCATTTTCTGTATTGTCGTTTGTGAAGCCGAGCGGGATCTGTCATTAGAAACTCATTTGGAGAAGGATCTGGAGATATATGGTTGGACGATGTCCTATGCAATGGAACCGAAACATACATTGGTAGTTGTAGTCACAGAACTTGGGGAGTACACAATTGCAACCACAGCGAAGACGTCGCCGTCGATTGTGGTGTGTTTATTTTATTTTCAGCTAAAATAATCTCTACATGTAGTATGTTTAGCATTATGGCGAAACTCATTTTTACTAATTTAACCGTGCCTGCTTATTTGAAATCACTTGACATATATAGGTCTAAAACAATGAACATTATAATACCTAGCCGATACCTATAGCACACGCAGTTCGTTCATGATATTGTATCATGCTCTAAAGCAGTTATGCATCTTTTCCATATAAAATTTATGCAGGAACGGCGATATGCGAAATACACGATTGCGTTGACCGAGAATTTGTAGGCCTACAGTATGCGAATTGCACTGAATTCTCAACCGAGGTCGAACGACCGTGTACATGATATAAACCAGTGGTGGCTAGCAGTTTTGCTTCAAGTGGGTCATTAAAAAGTTTTATCGGCATGAAGGGGCCGAATTTTTGGTGCTTTCTGCACATCATTGTTTCCAACAATAGCCTAGTTACTGCAGTTACATAACGGTAGTAATAAATTATTGGTAACAGTTAAAATTAAACAGTAGCTTAAGGTAAGTTACTATTTTACTAAATTAAGCATAGGAACTACTGGTGTCGCATCACAAAAGTAAGTCATCATCACGAGTCCCATAACGAGTAAGACAAGTCTTACTCGTGACTTAATATTGTATAAATAAATAGGACCAATAAATTTTATATGGAGAGATGCCCTGCGGTCCGCTAATCAGCAGCTGGAGGGCCGCATTGCGCCCGCCCGTTGGCCACCTCTGATCTAAGCGCATCAACAAAATTAAACGGAATTAGCGGGATCGTGTTTTAGTAGTCTGAACTCTGTGTAATATTAGCATCGGAATGTTATTCCCATGGGAAAGGTTCGATGGGATGGGATGGGACAGTACACAGTTGTATTTCCCATTGGACAGTAGCCATGCCATAGATACTTGATCAACGTCAGAGCTACTGTTTTTTTAATCTTCTTAAAGCTTCTTGCCATTCTATTTTCTTCACATAATTGTATCTATTCTTCATTTTGTGATGGGTCTGCGCCTCTGCGGTGGAACTCCAGCAGAAAATTTTAGGTTAATGTTAGATTCAAATCTCAAGATAATATTTTATATAGACAGATACTTCTCAACTGTTAAAAAATTCATAATCATGACATTAGGATTAGTGAAAATTTTGATATACCGTTTGCATACTTAAGCACAAGAATTTTTACTATCAAATCCCAAGGTCCTCGTATATGGAATAGCCTCCCAACTTATCTGAAAATATCAGATATTGCCTAACTTTATTTTATAATAAACTTAAACAATTTAGCATAGGCATACTGAATAATTGAACCTTTACCCTACTCAGTGTTTAATCTAGACTCCTGGACTCCAGGGGAAACTTAAAAATCCGGGGACTGACAAAGCCGGGGGAAATTCTGCTAGGGGCCGCTGTTAGTCCATGTAGTATTCCAAAATTTCCGGGGGAAATTTGAAATTTTCGGGGGGGGGGGGGAATTTTCCCCTTTTCGGAAACGGCCTAGATTAAACATTGACCCTACTCTTTTGTGATACTTGGTAAATATATTGAAGTAAGTACTGCAAAACTTTCGTATGCTTATTATTAGTATACATATATATAGCATAATCATATTGTATGGATCAGTGATCATTAGCCTTTCCACTTGCTTACTTATGCACATGAGTTATGTTATGTTAATATCATTTTGAGGTTTATTTATTACTTACAGGCTACTGTCATGCGGTAACCCTGATGCCCTTAGTAGCTTGTTATTACCTTAATTATACCGTGCAATGAATTTAGAACTAAAATTTGTACGCGTTTCTTTAAAACTGATCAACTTGAAATAATATGTAATGGTTTTTGTTCTGGAAATAAATCCTTATTGATGAAAAAAGATTTGGCTAATATCTTCCAGACTATGTGACAGCATATTGGCAATTCACCAAGTGAAAAGTGTTACAGGGTCATCAATTCTCCTAAATAGGCACGAAACTGAGCCCCAGGGCCCCAATTTAGAGTATTGCTAGATTGAAATGCAGAACTTTTGAGAAAATTTGAAGACCAGATGATAACTTTTCGGTGATCCCCTTACCCTCATTAGACAGTTCTTGATGTTTCTGTATGATTCCCCCCACTGGTTCTGGCTTTCTTCAGAGACCCCCACCCCCAAGACTGCAGTCCTCTTCTGGCTGCGCTAATGAACACGAAGATAGACACGTGCATTCTATTTAGTCGGACTAGAGTCTTTGGGGGAGCGGCGTGAGCTTTCCCAATGAGGTGTGGGGCGGAGTAATATTAGAATCAGACACTGAACTCTGGTACTTTTCTTGACAGTCACATTATCACCCTTCCGCTAAAAATTCTCATCGGTTTGCGCAAATCTAACGACTAATTCAAGCCCGAATAGGGTGCCCAGACCCCCGGACCTTCCTCGTGACTATGCCAAAGATGCTCATTGTCATTATTATTGATCTTTGCCTCCCGACATAGACGAATGTTCCTCCGGCGGTCGAGCTCGATGCGATTTGACAACAACCACATGCGTCGACACGGTCGGAAGTTACTCTTGTTCGTGTAAGAACGGCTACACACAGTCTACATCAACATCATGCACAGGTATTCGTGAAAGAAAGACCCATAAATTATGCCTTTAAATGGCAGCAGCTAAGCTTCGACCGAAATTCAATCCTAGCGTTCTGACTGGACATTAAACATACAGTGTAGTATGCGTATGACTTAGACTGATGGATAGAGGAGTATCATTATAAAACCGAAGCATTTTAAATTTCGAAAAAATTACAATTCCATTTTCTAAACAAATTAAGAAGTGCTTTGGCGATACCACTTTGAAATTTGATGGAATAGGTGCTATTAGGAGTTTCTTTTAGGTTCTAAGGTTGTCGAAGGAATGATGAACAAAAACCAACAGAACAACTAATGCGGATAATTTATTTTGCTGTCATAATGTGGATCGAAATTAATAGGATACTATAACCTATTAACAAGTTATGATCTTTACCTGGAGATACAAACGAATGCTCCACTAGGCCGTTCCAATGCGATTCCGCAACAACCTCATGCACCAATACAGTTGGAAGCTATCGATGCTCATGCAAAAGCGGCTACAGACAATTTAACTCAACGACGTGCACAGGTTGCTGTCAAATATTTGTATGCGAACAACTATTTAGAACTCAAAATTAGTAACTGTTTGCTCAATAGAAAAGGAATTTACTGCATATATTGTGCTTAACTGTACAGTTGAAGAGCTTAGTAGACTAATCATGAAATTAAATTTTAGAAAATCAAGCTAGGTAGTTGCTAAGCGCAGGGGCGGCGCTGTTTTTTTGCTGGGTGGGTCTAATGCAATCTACACAGCCAGGACCCGGCTCAGACTACCCATCCCCCAAATATGAAATTTATCTGCGGATTTGCACGATTTGCTCGGGTTCTTCTGGACCCGCAGACCCACCTACCCAGCGCCGCCCTTGGCTAAGCGACTAACTATTTCACCAAAGTTAGCGCTAAGAAATTCCATCCCAGCACAATAGTTTTTAGCTGTTCATATCCGAGAGAGGACTATGACAACTGGCTTGAGTATTGGACGGCGCAAACCCTTCTTGGTTATACTATGGTGCATTACACAAACACATTTTTTATCTGCAGATATAGACGAATGCAACACTGGTCAATCTCAATGCGATTCGGCAACAACCACCTGCGTCAATACAGTTGGAAGCTACCGATGTTCACGCAGGAACGGCTACGAGAATTCACGATTTATGATATGCACAGGTTTTCAGCTGCTATTTAGCAGCAATGAGCAGAACGACTATTTCATTCGTCATTCTGCAAGGTGTAGGCTTACATGTACATTAAAAGGCAAATGCATCAGCACATATGCCTAACATAAAAGATAACAATAGAATCAATGGTACTACTAATAGTGCTATATGACTTTGAGAGACAAAGTTAGAACACGGAGTAAAATCTGTCATGCTGGAGAAAAATGCGAGGCAGTCATGGACAGCTAAATGAGCAAATAAATTCAAAATAGCAGAAATCCATCCAGAGCGTTGGCACTAGACACTAAAAATGATGAGACAGAAACTGAGATATTTTGGCACATGATAAAGACCAGTGACTCTCTACAGAAATGAGATTGTGCTGTGGAAAACAGAAGGAAGGAAGTGAAAACGAAGAACAAGTACGAGATGAACACATGAAATCTATGAAGCATAAAACATGGCCTTTTCGGTGCAAAATACAATGGTAGGTAGTAAAGGAAATGAAGGAAACTGATCCAGGGTGTTACCATAAGTTAATTTTATCTGACGGAGCATGGTGAAAATGATATGCAAGATATTGACTCAATGTAATTAGATTCAGATTTTGCAGCGCAGTATTATTCATAAACCAAGAACAGGGCCTACATGAATATTTCGTACAAATTATTCATTATTTCTAAATCCTATTGAAACTTTTATCTGATTACTTTTTAGTTTAAAATAGGCGAGATACCACGGCAAATTGTTCTGTAATTCATTGCTTACAGATATAGACGAATTCACCGCTAGAAGATCACATTGCGATACGGCTGCAGAGTATGCTGTTGGTGAAAACGCGCAATCTGGAAACGTTCAATCAATTGACGAAACAGATCAGTCTGCCATTGATGAAGATGCTCAATTTTTCGCTAATGACAACTGCGAGTTTTCCATTTATGAAAACGCTCACAACTGAAGTTTCTACAGAGAAAATTTCACGTGAAAGTGACAGAAAACATTGAGACAATGTATTCGACAACATCGGTTTTTATGTTTTAGATTAAGATTCTAACACATCAATTTATTTCCGAAAACACATTTATATAGAATTGATTTATATTTCTTCTCTACACAGAATATTCTTTCAATTGCATACATGTGTTTCCATTGCTCTATAGCTTTAATGTGAAATTCTATCAATTGAAGTATACGAGAAATGTTCTTTAAAGTGAGTGAACTTTTGCTGTGATGAGTAAAATGACTGGAGGCCATAAACAGCGTACAGGACGCCAACACAAAATCACAGTGACTGATTTCCTGGTATTCAATGTTCAAGACCCGTCTTCAAGTTTATCTTGGAAAGTAGGCCTAGTTATAGCTAAATGGTTAAGCAAACAAAAACTTTCACACAACAAATAATCAGAACTAATATTATAATCTGTAGCTATGTTACACAGCACAGTAATTGAGGGAAGAATATCAGGGAGACAGACAAAAGGAAGACCAAGGAGGATGCTATTGGACTGGATGATGAAAACAGATTCACAGCGCCACAAGACTTATGCAGAGATCAAAGAAGAAGCAAGACGCAGAGAGGAATGGAAACAATGGAGCCCTGAATCTGTCTCAGCCTCCCAGGACAGAGAACATGATGATGATGTAGCTATGTGTCTGGGCTTTGTTCAACAGAGAGAAATTACTAGCAAACTGTGGTTACTGTTGCGCTTACATTTAGATTATCCTGCATCAATAAATTTTTGTATCAGCCAGCGTGGAGAATGCTTAAGACATGCATTTGATGAGTAATGATTCACGCTTTATTATTGACTATCTTCTTATTTTTGACAGCCTAAATATACCACGAGGCTGCAATAATGAAGAGAACGTGTTTAAAAAATAGCATGGGAATGCAGACTCTACCTTAAGAGCTGCTTCAATTACAAACTGTTGAACACCGACTTGAATTTGTTGATTATATTGTATTATTATTTATTATTATTATTATTATTATTATTATTATTATTATTATTATTATTAGAGTGACAATTTCTATAGCGCTATCTTAAAGCTCAGGCAGTAGACGAGAGCACTTTACAGAAAAGTTCCATAAGATGTACTAAAAAGATGTGTTTTCAGTTTCAGATTGCCAATATCAGCATTAACTGTTTAGGATGGCATATCCAGGCCCGTACGAAGTGGGGGTGCAGCTGCACCCCTGGAAAAATTTAGAGGGTGCAGTGCACTCTCTGGAAAGAAGATGGTCTGCACCCTTTCTGCACCCCTGCACCCTGCAATAAAATGTTTGAGACAAACGGCAGGTCCTTAAAATGTTATTGATGGAATCATAAAGGGTTCTAGGCCGTTTCCGGCGAAAAATTGCCCTTTTCTCCGGGAAAATGTCAAATCTCCCCGGAAAATTGGCATACGACATCAACTAACGGCAGCCCCCTAGCTGACTTCCCCCGGCTTTTTCAGTTTCCCCCGGCTTTGTCAGTTTCACCCGGAGTCCAGGAGTCTAGATTAAACGCTGGAATCATCTGATCGCTTAAAATCAATTCAATATGCATTTTTTGCACACATCAACTCCACTAATGGATCAGGAAAATCAGATAAAAATATAGCGGTAGTTGCTGTTGTGATTGCAGTTCCAGTCGTATTCTCAGTGACTTTTGGCGTAGTAATGTAGGCCCATGTCATTCGCAAACGATTAGGATGTTGAAGGTCAGAACATGGTAACTAATACTGATATTTCGCCTTCCAAAGTGCAGACAAAATTGCATTTTTGTAGCAACAGTTCTAATTAATTATCTAAAGGTATCCATTTTCAAATCCATCCGTAAATGTTCAGATCAAACAGTCAGGGTGGGTGGGAAGCTATGAAACAGACAATGCACAGATGGAATTTATACATCTGCAAACAAGTTATTTAATTAATACTAAGTTTGGCTACTAGGTAAATATGATACAACTAGTCTCCATCTTACATATGCTAGTTACAAAACCAACAGAGGTTGACCAAAATACTGGATTTTATCCCTTAGGGCTTAGGCCAACCCTTTTCTCAATGATAATGCTTTTAATTTATGTACTCTGGCACTGGATAGTCCTTCTTTATGTTATGTGGCACTAGTGTAGGCCTACATTAATGTTTATTATTAGATCATCTAGTTACTTTGTAAACTATGCATTTTTCAAACTTACTTAAATTAAATGATGTACCAAGAAGTAAAAACGCCGATTTTGATGCATTTAATTCAAGCTTATTACAAAACATCCAAGACCGAACGTTTTGCAGACAAAAGGGTAAATTTTCTTGTGACACAGAAGAGGTTCTATCAACAAACGCAATGACTAATTGCGTATATAGGCTAGTGTCGCCCATATGCTTTATTTTCCGTATACTTTATTTTCCGCAAAACGTGTGTACTAGCCAGTATTCTGGGCCTATAACCTATTAAGTTTTATAGCAGGACGCAGTTTTACCATATTTAATCGACACATTAATCACATTATACAGTCCTTTAAGTTTTAGCAACCCAGAACAAGTACTTTAGTAAATAATTAAGTCAAACACAATATCCCAGTGTATCCTGATTGGATTAATTAACTAGCATCAACTGAAAGCTAGAAACCAATCTCTTTTGCCCGTCAAAACCAACAGTCATCTGGTTATCACGATAAGAACTTTTACAAGGAAGTAGAGTTCGATTTCATAATGCAATGTTACACTACAATGCGTGCATAGTAATCTGTTCTTAATTCGTCCTTAGGCAATATCCATCACTCTCGGCGAGTAGGCTAATTTTCTAGGCGCCTAACAAAATCATTCCCCCACCCGAATTGGGAAAGATTCTTCAACCACGTGCTTAGCATGGCCAGTGAACCCGGAGAGTTTGACACCAGAGCTGGGCTCTAACAGTTTCTCTCCAACATTGCTAGCCAAGTTAATTCCTTTATTTTATAGTTTATATTTTTCAATTTCATTGTTAATTTTCTCATTGCTATATGAAATACGTAATAGCTAGTTATGGAAGTTCCTCTTGATTCTTGATCATATTTATAATAGTGATTATGTAATAATGTGACATTATAGTTTAACCAATTATCGGGACCCTAGGATCCCTTGGGTTAATCTTGTTTTGTTTCCGTAGACACATGGTAATGTTAATTTGTTTAGTTATTTGTGAAAAAAGTAATGTCTTTTTTAATTTTAATTAAGTACTTTTGTAATCCGATTGATGATTACTGTCTGCTTTACTTTGGAAATAAATATTTAAGTAATACTTGAGTTCGCATGCACTTACGTGCATTTTCACCATTTTGATTTACATGTTCGCTTTATTTCATGAATTACAAAATCTTCTAAACAACTGGAGAGAAGCAGACCTGTTGAAGGGCCAAGTCAATCTTTGACGTGGAAAATGAAGCAGCAGCAATTTTAAAATGAGCCTGAACAGACAGAAGTGCTGTTAATTTGGCCTAAGCATTTTTACGTATTAAATTTGTGTTTAGTGTTCGTTTTAGCGTTAATAGCAAGTATTTGATTAAGTTGATATGCAGTTACGGTCAGTCTGATTGCTGGGTGCTGCGCTGATTTCGGCGGTGATCTACTACTAAGCTGATATTTAAGTTAAAATTTATCTAAAATTCAAATTGACTCTGACACAAAATATTAAGGGAAAGCATGCATATTTGATAGTGAATATTTATTCTATAGGCTCTATACAAATCTGGACAGTTATATGAAAAACGCAGTATTATTTTTAAAGTCGATGAAGTCGAATTTATTACGCTGAGTTCTATTAAACAGTGTTATCCTATTCTTTGTATAATGCCATAAATGGATTCATATTCAGTTACATCCACATGCTTAAAGAAGGAAGTATTTTCAGAGTTTTGTCGCAGCATGAGTTATTGCCTGCTAGACGGTTCTCTACGTCGTGACCCATGTTGACGCGGAAGTGTTGGAGCGCAACACAGTTAAATCTGAGAGTGCCTTGCTAGCTTTCAGTGTTGAATTTTCCCATAAGCAAAGTGGATGGGATATCTGATAGAGGGCTGGCAAATTTACTCAATTAAAGTTCCATTTTGCACAACAGCTATGAAAATATTTTCGCCAAGATTGGTTGTAGGCATAATTCTACAGATGGAATATGTGTGCCTAGTCGGACTAATAAAATTCACAGACGGTGAGAACAACCTTTTTTACCTTAAAATTTTAAGTGAACTCAGTAATTTACTCTAACTAATAGCACGCCTTCAAGCAATACAAAATGCTTTGGCTAGAGCTGTCACGCGAACGCCGAAAGGTCATCACATCACTACGGTCTTGAAATCGCTTCCCTGGCTTAAAGTTCAAGAACGGATGCATATGTCTGTATGTTTGATTAGCAATTGTCTTAGCGTCAACAAAGTGCTGCAATAATCGGTAGGCCAGTTCTATATAAAGATTAGAACTGGATTCAATTTGTTAGTTTCATATGTCTGCAAATTTTTCTTCATGTTTTTATGATAGACAATAATTATAGAATGCTATACAGAATGTATTTGTGTTCAACTGGCGTTTCAAAATGTTGTATCTATAGAAGTTTTGTCAAATAACATATGAGTTAAATATATGAAAGCAATAATATCTATAATATTAAGATTCTTATCTGTATGTCTCTCTGTCTGTTACCTTCAAGCGTTCTGACTGGTTGACTATTGGTAGACGGTTTAGACCGTTTAGTCCTTACGTCGCGATGCGTTGGTGGGCGAGCGTTGACTATTGGTAGACCGTTTAGTCCTTACGTCGCGATGCGTTGGTGGGCGAGCGTTGACTATTGGTAGACCGTTTAGTCCTTACGTCGCGATGCGTTGGTGGGCGAGCGTTGACTATTGGTAGACCGTTTAGTCCTTACGTCGCGATGCGTTGGTGGACGATGTTCGAAGACGACGTTGCTATTGGTAACAATTGTTCGTAGAACCGGTTTAGTCGAGTCATTGCAGCGTCAGAGGGCTGGGCGTGCGACGACGTTGCTATTGGTAACAATTGCTCGTAGCTTGAGGATCTTAACGTACATTTAACGTACACAAAAAATACGTGTACAGCGTCACAAATGGCCACAGTTGCGTGATTTTAACGTACATAGGCCTAATTATTACGTGGCGCAGAGCTTGGCTAGGTGGCGATCATTGAAATGTTGTTCAGCATGAATTCAATGATTGGGTATTAGGTATAGGTATTGGATTAGTATTATCCTGCACTGCGAGCGAAGCGAGCACGAGCGAAGCGAGCATCGTTCTAGTATTGTAATAAAATCCTTTTAGAAGTTTATTGCAGGCGTATATGGAACAGAGGAGTGACCGAAAGGAATTGTAATGAATGAACTATCACCAGTTAAATTATCCATTTCATTTGCAAAGTCCATTTTCACGACACACACTTTGATGAATCATAATTCCGTTGGTAGCGTTTGCGAGCATAACTCTACAGAGATAATTAGAATATCTGGTATATATCTGAACCAGAAAAACAAACGCCAATAGATACTGTATTTTCATAATACAAAAACAGGTTCTCGATATTTTCGCCTTCTGAATAAAATGCACCTAGTAGTGCATGGCATTTCCTCCATAGTCTGTCTTGCTGTTTCCTTCTGACTGATCTCTGGAATGACCTGGTCTTTTGCGGATGGATTTGAAGTACCATCGATTGATACCCTTGAGTATTAGAAATGATGCTATAGAAGTGCATAATTATTATTATTATTATGGCTCTTTATTGGTTGTCGTTTGATCAGGATCTATCTACGTGAGACTGGTTAATCCCAGTTCATGGCAGTCCAATCCATCCGCTGGTCGTCTTGAGATACGATGGTATTATGGATTTCTGTGGGGTTACAGCTCATGGGGTACCGTGTGTAGGGATGGGTTCACTGATGCTGCTGCACGAGTGGTGTGCTCCAGCCTTGGATTTAGGTGAGCTTAGCAAATTGACTTCGTTGTTGTTGCATTTTTGCAACAATTTATTTTAGATTTTAAAGAACAAGGTAAATAGCATGATTGAACAACAATAATAATAGGTTAATTTTCTGTATTGTCGTTTGTGAAGCCGAACAGGATCTGTCATTACAAATTCATTTGGAGCGGGATCTGGCAATATATGGTTGGACGATGTCGTATGTACTGGAACCGAAACAGGCATTGGTAGTTGTAGTCACAGAACTTGGGGTGAACACAATTGCGGACACCACGAGGACGTCGCTATCGATTGTGGTGTGTTTATTTTATTTTCAGCTAAAATAATCTCTACATGTAGTATGTTTAGCATTATGGCGAAACTCATTTATACTAGTTCATGCGTGCCTGTTTTATTTGAAATCACTTGACATAAAAAGGTCTAAAACAATTAAGATTATAATACCTTGCCAATACCTATAGGCTATAGCACACGCAGTTCGGTCATGAGATTGTATCATGCTCTAAAGCAGTTATTCATCTTTTCAATGTAGTTCAAAGTAAGTTACTATGATTTTAAATTAAGCACAGGACCTAAAAGTCCTACTCATAAGTCAATATTGCATGCATAAATAGGATCAATAACATTTATGTACTGGAACCGAAACAGGCATTGGTAGTTGTAGTTACAGAACTTGGGGAGTACACAATTGAGGACACAGCGAGGACGTCGCCATCGATTGTTGTGTGTCTATTCTATTTTCAGCTAAAATAACATATTGTATGTTTACTATTTTGTTTAGCATTAGGACTGCGTCTGATTTACCGGTAATATAATTAAAACTGTCAGACTCATCATCTTTGGCCATAAAAGATCTATTCCATGGCAACAGCAATAAAGAGAGAAATTCCTATGTGTATATTACAATACAGGGGATAGAAATAAAACAGGCAACACAGTTCAAATAACTAGGAAGCATTTTCACAAGCGATGGAACAAGTGAAAAGGACATTGAAACCAAAATAGGAATGGCAAAGACAGCCTTTACACAACTCGTGACCATGTCAATGATGCTCATTGTCGTTATTATTGATCTTTGCCTCCCGACATACAGTAGACGGATGCTCCTTCGGTCGAGCTCGATGCGATTTGACAACAACCAGATGCGTCGACACGGTCGGAAGTTACTCTTGTTCGTGTAGGAACGGCTACACATATTCTACATCAACATCATGCACAGGTATTCGTGAGTCTTGTGTGAGGGTATATTTAAGACATTTTTCGTTAATCTGCAAAAAGAGTGGAAGAATGATTATTATTATTTCTAGACAATTTCTCCAGCGCAGTAAACAAGGCTAAGGCCTACGACAAAAGCGCTTTAACATAATTCTATCAATAAAATCCGATATTAAATAAGTGTGTTTTAAGTTCCTAAAAAAGGATTCCGCAGAGATAGCTTCCGACACAACGTCAGGTAACGAATTCCAAAGTAACGGATTCCCTTTGGAGAATGACCTTTCTGATGGATAGAACATCATTATAGAAACTGAAGAATTTTGAATTTACAAAAATGAATGACAATTCCATTTTCTAAACAAATGCTGGAGTTGTTTTAGCGATACCACTTTTATATTCGATGCACAGGTCTTCTTAGGATCTAATATCGTTGAAGGAATAATAAGCAAAAACCAACAAAACAACTAATATGGATGTTTTTATTTTGCTTTCATAATGTTAATTGAAAGCTGATATCTGATAAACTGCAATCATGTATTATATTATTATTTGTAGATCATTGGGCGTTGTCGCCAGGTAGATCTGGCAATCGACAGCATATGTGTGGTGGAGCACGTCATGTGCCTCGATAAGCTTTCAAACATCCGCGATGTAGAGTGCGAGAAGCAGCGGTCCGAGGACCGAGTCTTGTGGGACCCCGCTGATCAACGTCATGGGATTAGATGTGACCCGATTTATGTCCCCGAACTGGCGCGGTCGCTAAGGTAGCTGCGAAACCAGGCTAGGGTAGGGCCTACAATGCTGTAGGTTTTCTCCAGTCTGGTCAGAAAGATGGTGTGGTCAAACGATAGCGATAGCGGTATCAGCAGTGTAGTGGTACCAAGAGTACCGAGTAATACCAGCTGGGAAGAGAAGCGGTACCGACGGCAGATTAAGGGCGGTACCGAAGGCCCAACTGAGGGAAAGGAGCGGTACCAGCGGTGCCTGTGGTTAAGGAGGATTGGTACCAATGGTACCAGGAGAGAGAAGGACTTGGTGTCGAGTGTTAGGACGTGGTACCGAGAGAGACGGAGAGACAGAGAATAGTGAGAGGTGCCAAGTGACTGGCCGGTACCAAGGGGCTGGGTACCAGAGGTTAAGTGGTATCAACGGTATCGAGCGCCAGTAAGGTCGGAACCAGAAGGCGAAGAAAGAGAGGTATCAGGGATAAGATATCACCAGATATACAGGAAGGGCCGTGAGAGGCTAGGTACCAGAGAGAGCATAGATTAAGATAGGAAGGTTTGAAGTGTATAGAAATCCTAAGCCAAAATGCCTAGGTCGGACTAACACCCGCCTGTCAAATAAATAGATAATAAAATCCCAGTGTGCGGACCGGGCTGGCCACCTGGAGAGAGAGAGAGAGAGAGAGAGAGAAAGAGAGAGAGAGAGAGAGAGAGAGAGAGAGAGAGCTAATAGCAAACGTAGGAGCCCGGTTACGCCACAAATATAAATATGAATATGATCAGATATGATACTATGACCTATTAACAAGCGATGCCTTTTACCTGCAGATATAAACGAATGCTCCACTTGGCAGTTTCAATGCAGTTAGTGCCCCTAGTGGCTTTCACACAGGCAGTAATGCCTCCTAAGCCACTTTAAATCATGCTAAGTTTTTTAAAGTTTTTTCCATGCTAAGATTTTTAAAAGTTTTATAATGTATAACCCAAATATAATATTTGTTATGCAGATATAAACGAATGCGTTAGTGGTCAAAATCCATGCGACTGGGAAACAACCACCTGTGAAAACACAGTTGGAAGCTATCGATGTTCATGCACGAAAGGCCACATAAGATATACGTCAACATCATGCACAGGTTGTTGTCTGAATCGTGGCGTCCCAGCCACGGGTAGCGAGAGTATTATTATTAACTAGGTGTTTACCCGTCAAAAATGACGGGGGACATTGGCTGTTTTACCACCAGATTTTGCGCAAATGCAATAGCATTTTATGACGGTGGAGATTGGCTGTTTTACCACCCGATTTTGCGCTAATGCAATAGCATTTTGCGCAATTAGTTGTCCTTCACTCGCCGCCTTTTCTTTCAACCGAGTTAACGCCCATTCGCAGGAATTTTCTGAACCTTGATAGACAAGGAAGATGTACAGATTTGGCAGTATCGAACGACATGCAGTGCTTGATTCTCTTGTTTGCTGTGCCGCTTTTCACGCCGAGCAACAGCCTGCTACTCATTCTCACTTGATTGTCGGAAAGCTCGTGAACGCTGGACTTTTTGTTTTGCACGGACGGTTAAAAAGAGGAATAAAAAAGCTAAACAATGGTGCAAACCTCATCTTTTTAGCTCTTATTCAGCCTGAGATATAGCAAATTCAAAAAAATTTGGAAACTTTCTCAGAATTCAAAACTTTCGCGAAATTTGCCGATAATACTTATGTTAAAACATTGGGGTCATCGGGTTAGAACTGATAGATCTTTGCCAAATGTCAACCGATTTTCAAATCTTTTGGTTTATTTTGTTCCTCTGACATCCCTTTACACTTCGCCGCTGACTAAAGTGGGGTTACCGCTGAAAATAGTTTGCTAGGGGGCTTTAAAACTTTTTTGGGGGAAATGGTGATATTTTAGGCCGTAAAGTGGACTCTACTCCCATTTTTTTGTTTTGCACAGACGGTTAGAAAGAGGAATAAACAATCTAAACAATGGTGCAAACCTCATTTTTATAGATCCTATACAGCCTGAGATATAGCAAATTTAAAACGTTAAAGCAATCACTTCTGAAGAACGCTTTTCCAAAAATTAAATCTCCAGTACGGTGACGGCGTCTGAAAATGTAATCTCCACTTGAGGGGTTACATTTAAAAAATAGGTATTGAGGCTAGAAATAAATAAATAAATAAATATATATATATATAATAACGGGGGCAGGGCATTGGGAGAGGGAAGGGAGGTTTGGGAGAAGGAAAGTGTGTTGTACGGGTTTTCGGAGCAGCGTTGTGTAGGTTTGAGAACGGGGTTTGGGGCCGGTGGGGTAGGGCGGAGCGGCGATGGGTTGGGGTCAGGGCGATTGGGAGAGGGATGGAAAGAGGTACGGGGGTTGGGAGAGGGGGGGAGAGAGAAGGAACGGGTGTTTGGGGCCTGTCTGGCAGGGCGGGGCGGGGCAGGTATGGGTTGGGCCTGGGCGATTGGGAGAGGGGTGGTGAGAGGAAGGGATGGGGAGAGGGAAGGGGACGTGGGTTTGGGGCCGGGGCAGGGAATGGGTTGGGGCCAGGGCGGAAATAGGTTGGGGCCAGGGCGATTGGGAGAGGGGTGGTGAGAGGGAAGGGATAGGGAGAGGGAAGGGAACGGGAGTTTGGGACCGGGGGAGGAATGGGTTGGGGCCAGGGCGATTGGGAGAGGGATGAGGAGAGGGAAAGGGATGGGGAGAGGGAAAATGGATGGGGAGAGGGAAGGGGAACGGGGTTTGGGGCGGAATGGGTTGGGGCCAGGGCGATTGGAAGGGGATGAGGAGAGAGAAGGGGATGGGGGAGAGGGGAAGGGGATGGGAAAGGGAAGGGAAGGGGTTTGGGGCCGGGGCGGGAAAGGGTTGGGGTCTGGGCGATTGGGAGAGAGATGGGGTGATGGAAAAGGAACGGGGGTTTTAGCTGCAATTAAGACGTTTCGCTAAACGCTCCGTTGATTTTAATACATTTTTGATTAAACAATATTTGGTTGTCAATGACAACAGCGTCTTGCAATACCCGCCGTGTTGCGGACGGACAGACGACATCGAGAATTATATAATAAGATTAATTACTATTTTTATTACTAAATGTTTAATTGCTTAACTGCTTATCTTGCTAGTGTTAATAATGTAAATTCCTACGATTTTTAATTATTTGTGACAAACGAAGGCGTTTGTGGGCATTAAGCGACGCCCGCGGCCTAGTGCCGATGCCTGGCTATTTTTATCACGCTTAAAGAGGCGGAGGTAAATGGACTGCTGTCGAAACGCACGCATAAGTTGCCCGTATCAAAAATTTTCTGTTACGGACATGGGATGTGGTTTTCGCCCTGTTGTCGCTATAATCGTGGAGCAATATAGGGAAGCACATCGATTGAAAGCGAGTTTGTTTCGGAGCCAGATAAAGTGCCAAATGCTTATTGTTTCATGTATAAGACAGAATAAGAATAATAAGAATAATAACTGTAACTAAAATAGCAGTTAACTGAAAAATAACAAATCAGTTAACTGTAACTATAACTGAAAAATACCAATAACTGTAACTGTAACTGTAACTGAAAAATAAATAACTTAAGTCTTTAAAATAACTGAAAAATTACAAAATTAAAAAGTCAAACACCACATAAAGCGAACTTCGATTAAACACACTGAAACTCCCGATCTACAGAAATTATTTGTCAAGTTTTGATGGACATGCCAGAGTTGTCCATGGGTAGTTGGGTTAACCCATGGGTTGGGTTGAGGCCAGATTTTGAAAAAAATAATGGGTTGGTTGGGTTTCGTGAATCTGTACCTGTTAACCATGTAAATATAGGTTTCTGTTTACTGTTTTGACAGATTCTTGTATTATGTCATATGATTGCATGCGCTATAGGCGCCATGTAGGTTGGCCTAGATCCGATCGTAAACAACGCATTCAATAGTTTGTAGTCTGCACACAATGGACCATAGTTATTCAGATTGAGCAAGTCATATAGCGTTTTCTATATTTGGCCTACTATTGAGTGTTTCTCGTTCTCTTGCTTTTCTTAGTTTATAAACTAATTACGTCACCACAGTAAAAAAATTAGCATGTTAGCTTTTGTGTTGGCTAAAAAGTAAATGAACGTTTTTTACAACGTTTTATGTTTTTTATATTTTCAGATAAAACAAGTTTTTTTACGTTTTTATTTCAGATTTTACGTTTCCAACATCTATGGTTTTATAAGTTGACACCTTGACATAACGAAAAATGGCGACGATCTTTCTTAGTCCTCATGTTCTTCTTAGTACGATGGACAGTTTTAATACGGCTGCGAGCCAGCTGCCAACCCACGCTACATGCGTTTCAGCCATTTTTATCTCACATTCACTTTTTTCTGTCCACTGCATTTACTGTTCGCAATAGCACCCTGTCTTTGTATGATTTTTTCGTTTTTTCTCCAATTTTTATTCTTGTTTTTCTTCGCGTACCCCCTGGCATCAGTTCCCGTACCCATAGAGGTACGTGTACCACCGGTAGACAACCTCTGTACTAAAGCATGCTGGTTGACTGTTGCTCCTTATACGATGGAAGATTTATGTTCTAAACGTATACATTGTACATTGTAGACGTGGATGAATGTGAAAGAGGAGAACATCTTTGCGACAATTCAACCACCATTTGCATTAATAGTGACGGAAGTTACCACTGCGTCTGCAGAACTGGATATGAAAGAGAAAACGAGACTCTATGTTCAGGTATCATGCTCAATTAAGCCTAATTGTTTGAAGGATATCTTCAAACAATTAATCAGATTCTTTAACAAATAACTGGGGTGATGAAAATTTCCTAAAGTCCGAAAACCCGCTTGAACTTAAACATGTCTCTAGTATTAAACAAACCTTACCTTTTGCCCAATATTCAGATATAAACGAGTGTTTCAGAGGTGAATCCGAATGCGATTTGATGTCAACTGATTGTATCAACACAATTGGAAACTACACATGCGAATGCAGGAACGGATTCACGTATTTCAATGAAACGACATGTCTGGGTAAGATGCACAAATGAAAGATAACTCGATTGACTACTAGTGTGTCGAAGCAGCTTTCTAAGCTTTCTAGCGATCGATATCTATCTTGTTTGAACAACTTGGTGCACGAGCATCAACCAATCAGCCTCTGCACGCCACTGCCTTTAGGCACATACATCGCCTCGTTGTCGCTGCCTCGCTCACTCATAGTTTTCTGCGTTTCTTTGTTTGATAGTTTTATAGGTTGACAACTTGACATAACGAAAAATGGCGACGATCTTTCTTAGTCCTCATGCCTTCTTAATACGATGGCCAGTTTTAATACGGCCGCCAGCCAGATGCCATCCCACGCTACGTGCGTCTAAGACATTTTTGTCTCACTTTCACTTTTTCCGGTTCACCTAAAGAAAGAGACATTTACTGTTTGCGATAGCAAATGTCTTTGTATCATATTTTAGTTTTTCTCTACAATTTTTGTATTTTTGTTTTCCTCGCGTAGCCCCCGGGCAGCAGCTCCCGTACCTCTAGGGGCACGTTTACCACCGGTTGACAACCTCTATGGTAAAGCTTTCTGGTTGACCGTTGCTCTTTATACGGGTGAAGATTTATGTTCTAGACGTGTACATTGTACATTGTAGACGTGGATGAATGTGAAAGTGGAGAACATCTTTGCGACAATTCAACCACCATTTGCATTAATAGTGACGGAAGTTACCACTGCGTCTGCAGAACTGGATATGCAAGAGAAAACGAGACTCTATGTTCAGGTATCATGCTCAAATAAGCCTAATTGTTTAGAAAATGCTTTGGGCTAAGATAGTGTTTCTCAAACGTTTTGTCATCTCATTCGTTCATTTCACTTGTCCTGGAGGACATCTTCACATATTTAATCAGATTCTGTAACAAATAACTGGGGTGATGAAAATTTCCTAAAGTCCTTTCGATGTCTTGTCGCTGTCTCGAAAACGCGCTTGCAGTGATGCTAACAAGGACCGACCCCCCAAGGACGAGGATAAGGACAAGGACCGACCCTCCAAGGACGAGGACAAGGACGAGGACTTACCCCCCAAGCACAAGGACCACAAGGACTGACCTCTAAGGACAAGGATCAAGGACAAGGACCGACCTCTGTCAGACAAAAAGTTCAGAAAGGCAAAAACCAAAGACAATTTCAATTTGAATCACAAAATTAGAAAAGCAAAAAAGAATGTTGTAAAACATAAACTAGTCAACAGCAATATTGCATTTCAAATACACAAGTGTTTCCAACAGCTGATCACTGAGTGATCAGTAATGCGCGCACGATGAAGTCTACTTATGAAACCGCTTTGCAAAAACACTCGTTAAACTGGAGCCGACATCGCAGGGCAACAAAGAATTCTGGCTTATTCTGCTAAAGAATCAACTCCTCATGAAACTGGTATTATAAAGGAAACTCCTCAACTGGTATAATAAAGGAAACAATGACTACACATTTCGAGTAACTCAAAGCAAGTATGTAAATATAAATCCACATACTACTCTTACCTTGGAACATTATTAACAAAAAACGTTTGAAAATGGTATACAAGTAATTTGGTCCTTATAAGGATTGTTCAAGGACTAAGTACACAAGGACCAGGACAAGGATCGATCTGCAAAGACGAGGATAAGGACGAGGACCGAACCCCCAAGGACGAGGATAAGGACGAGGACTGACTCTCCAAGGACGAGGACAAGGACAAAGACTTCAAATTGGTCCTTAAGGAGTCCTTAAGGACAAGGACCAGGACAAGGATTAACATCACTGCGCGCTTGAACTTAAACATGTCTCTAATATTAAACAAACCTTACCTTTTGTCCAATATTCAGATATAAACGAGTGTGTCAGTGGTGAATCCGAATGCGACTTGATGTCAACTGATTGTATCAACACAATTGGGAACTACACATGCGACTGCAGGAACGGATTCACGTATCTCAATGGAGCGACATGTCTGGGTAAGATGCACAATTGAAAGATGACTTGATTGACTACTAGTGTGTCGAAGCGGCTTTCTAACTCTATGGCTCCTACTCGTCCGTTCTCTGTCTGCAGGGTTCCTTGGAACAATTATGGGGATGTTTGGCACATTTCCTACATTGTTCTGAAGATAGATGCCCATCTGTCAAACCATTCAACAGCGAACAGTGGTTCGCTGCTTTAGCCGAAGGGCATTGGTAATCATTGAACACTGCCATTGAACACTGGAATGTCAATAATTGGTTCAGAGTGTCCAATAGCATACCTCGTGTGACACTGACCGCGGCTTCCATTTGGTTTGGCGGTCACAAAAGCAATAAAATGGGCGGTCACCTGCTCCGAATGCCTACACTGTAGACATAGACAATGGAAACCCCAAAAGCGAGTTTACGGTGAATAGTAAAAGGTAGCAAAAGCCGCTTTTGCGGCTTTGCGAGTCGACAGGGCTAAGCTTTCTAATGATCGATTCCTATCTTGTTTGAAGAACATGGTGCATGTCCATCAACCAATCAGCCTCTGCACGCCACTGCCTTTAGGCACATACATCGCCCCGTTGCCGCTGCCTCGCTCACTCATAGTTTTCTGCATTTGTTTGTTTGATAGTTTTATAGGTTGACATCTTGACATAACGAAAAATGGCGACGATTTTTCTTAGTCCTCATGCCTTCTTAATGCGATGGCCAGTTTTAATACGGCGGCCAGCCAGATGCCAACCCTCGCTACGTGCGTCTAAGACATTTTTGTCTCACTTTCACTTTTTCTGTTCACCTAAAGAAAGAGACATTTACTGTTTGCGATAGCAACTGTCTTTGTAGCATATTTTAGTTATTCTCTGCAATTTTTTAATTCTTGTTTTCCTCGCGTAGCCCCCGGGCAGCAGCTTCCGTACCCCTAGGGGTACGTTTACCACCGGTTGACAATCTCTGTGCTAAAGCATGCTGGTCGACTGTTGCTCCTTATACGATGGAAGATTTATGTTCTAAACGTATACATTGTACATGGTAGACGTGGATGAATGTGAAAGCGGAGAACATCTTTGCGACAATTCAACCACCATTTGCATTAATAGTGACGGAAGTTACCACTGCGTCTGCAGAACTGGATATGCAAGAGAAAACGAGACTCTATGTTCAGGTATCATGCTCAATTAAGCCTAATTGTTTAGAAAATGCTTTGGAAATGCTTTAGAAAATGCTTTGGGCTAAATGCTTTGTGTTTCGCAAACGTTTTGTCATCTCATTCGTTCATTTCACTTGTCATGAAGGATATCTTCAAACAATTAATCGGATTCTTTAACAAATAACTGGGGTGATGAAAATTTCCTAAAGTCCGAAAACCCGCTTGAACTTAAACATGTCTCTAGTATTAAACAAACCTTACCTTTTGCCCAATATTCAGATATAAACGAGTGTTTCAGAGGTGAATCCGAATGCGATTTGATGTCAACTGATTGTATCAACACAATTGGAAACTACACATGCGACTGCAGGAACGGATTCACGTATTTCAATGAAACGACATGTGTGGGTAAGATGCACAATTGAAAGAAAACTCGATTGACTACTAGTGTGTCGAAGCAGCTTTCTAAGCTTTCTAGCGATCGATATCTATCTTGTTTGAACAACTTGGTGCACGAGCATCAACCAATCAGCCTCTGCACGCCACTGCCTTTAGGCACATACATCGCCCCGTTGCCGCTGCCTCGCTCACTCATAGTTTTCTGCATTTGTTTGTTTGATAGTTTTATAGGTTGACATCTTGACATAACGAAAAATGGCGACGATTTTTCTTAGTCCTCATGCCTTCTTAATGCGATGGCCAGTTTTAATACGGCGGCCAGCCAGATGCCAACCCTCGCTACGTGCGTCTAAGACATTTTTGTCTCACTTTCACTTTTTCTGTTCACCTAAAGAAAGAGACATTTACTGTTTGCGATAGCAACTGTCTTTGTAGCATATTTTAGTTATTCTCTGCAATTTTTTAATTCTTGTTTTCCTCGCGTAGCCCCCGGGCAGCAGCTTCCGTACCCCTAGGGGTACGTTTACCACCGGTTGACAATCTCTGTGCTAAAGCATGCTGGTCGACTGTTGCTCCTTATACGATGGAAGATTTATGTTCTAAACGTATACATTGTACATGGTAGACGTGGATGAATGTGAAAGCGGAGAACATCTTTGCGACAATTCAACCACCATTTGCATTAATAGTGACGGAAGTTACCACTGCGTCTGCAGAACTGGATATGCAAGAAAAACGAGACTCTATGTTCAGGTATCATGCTCAATTAAGCCTAATTGTTTAGAAAATGCTTTGGAAATGCTTTAGAAAATGCTTTGGGCTAAATGCTTTGTGTTTCGCAAACGTTTTGTCATCTCATTCGTTCATTTCACTTGTCATGAAGGATATCTTCAAACAATTAATCGGATTCTTTAACAAATAACTGGGGTGATGAAAATTTCCTAAAGTCCGAAAACCCGCTTGAACTTAAACATGTCTCTAGTATTAAACAAACCTTACCTTTTGCCCAATATTCAGATATAAACGAGTGTTTCAGAGGTGAATCCGAATGCGATTTGATGTCAACTGATTGTATCAACACAATTGGAAACTACACATGCGACTGCAGGAACGGATTCACGTATCTCAATGAAACGACATGTGTGGGTAAGATGCACAATTGAAAGAAAACTCGATTGACTACTAGTGTGTCGAAGCAGCTTTCTAAGCTTTCTAGCGATCGATATCTATCTTGTTTGAACAACTTGGTGCACGAGCATCAACCAATCAGCCTCTGCACGCCACTGCCTTTAGGCACATACATCGCCTCGTTGTCGCTGCCTCGCTCACTCATAGTTTTCTGCGTTTCTTTGTTTGATAGTTTTATAGGTTGACAACTTGACATAACGAAAAATGGCGACGATCTTTCTTAGTCCTCATGCCTTCTTAATACGATGGCCAGTTTTAATACGGCTGCCAGCCAGATGCCAACCCACGCTACGTGCGTCTAAGACATTTTTGTCTCACTTTCACTTTTTCCGGTTCACCTAAAGAAAGAGACATTTACTGTTTGCGATAGCACCTGTCTTTGTATCATATTTTAGTTTTTCTCTACAATTTTTGTATTTTTGTTTTCCTCGCGTAGCCCCCGGGCAGCAGCTCCCGTACCTCTAGAGGTACGTTTACCACCGGTTGACAACCTCTATGGTAAAGCTTTCTGGTTGACCGTTGCTCTTTATACGGGTGAAGATTTATGTTCTAGACGTGTACATTGTACATTGTAGACGTGGATGAATGTGAAAGTGGAGAACATCTTTGCGACAATTCAACCACCATTTGCATTAATAGTGACGGAAGTTACCACTGCGTCTGCAGAACTGGATATGAAAGAGAAAACGAGACTCTATGTTCAGGTATCATGCTCAAATAAGCATAATTGTTTAGAAAATGCTTTGGGCTAAGATAGTGTTTCTCAAACGTTTTGTCATCTCATTCGTTCATTTCACTTGTCCTGGAGGACATCTTCACATATTTAATCAGATTCTGTAACAAATAACTGGGGTGATGAAAATTTCCTAAAGTCCTTTCGATGTCTTGTCGCTGTCTCGAAAACGCGCTTGCAGTGATGTTAACAAGGACCGACCCCCCAAGGACGAGGATAAGGACAAGGACCGACCCTCCAAGGACGAGGATAAGGACAAGGACCGACCCTCCAAGGACGAGGATAAGGACAAGGACCGACCCTCCAAGGACAAGGATAAGGACAAGGACCAACCCTCCAAGGACGAGGACAAGGACGAGGACTTACCCCCCAAGCACAAGGACCACAAGGACTGACCTCTAAGGACAAGGATCAAGGACAAGGACCGACCTCTGTCAGACAAAAAGTTCAGAAAGGCAAAAACCAAAGACAATTTCAATTTGAATCACAAAATTAGAAAAGCAAAAAAGAATGTTGTAAAACATAAACTAGTCAACAGCAATATTGCATTTCAAATAAACTAGTGTTTCCAACAGCTGATCACTGAGTGATCAGTAATGCGCGCACGATGAGGTCTACTTATGAAACCGCTTTGCAAAAACACTCGTTAAACTGGAGCCGACATCGCAGGGCAACAAAGAATTCTGGCTTATTCTGCTAAAGAATCAACTCCTCATGAAACTGGTATTATAAAGGAAAGTCCTCAACTGGTATAATAAAGGAAACAATGAATACACATTTCGAGTAACTTAAAGCAAGTATGTAAATATAAATCCACATACTACTCTTACCTTGGAACATTATTAACAAAAAACTTTTGAAAATGGTATACAAGTAATTTGGTCCTTATAAGGATTGTTCAAGGACTAAGTTACAAGGGCCAGGACAAGGACCGATCTGCAAAGACGAGGATAAGGACGAGGACCGAACCCCCAAGGACGAGGATAAGGACGAGGACTGACACCCCAAAGACGAGGACAAGGACAAAGACTTCATTTTGGTCCTTAAGGAGTCCTTAATTGGTCCTTAAGGAGTCCTTAAGGACAAGGACCAGGACAAGGATTAACATCACTGCGCGCTTGAACTTAAACATGTCTCTAATATTAAACAAACCTTACCGTTTGTCCAATATTCAGATATAAACGAGTGTGTCAGTGGTGAATCCGAATGCGACTTGATGTCAACTGATTGTATCAACACAATTGGGAACTACACATGCGACTGCAGGAACGGATTCACGTATCTCAATGGAGCGACATGTCTGGGTAAGATGCACAATTGAAAGATGTCTTGATTGACTACTAGTGTGTCGAAGCGGCTTTCTAACGCTATGGCTCCTACTCGTCCGTTCTCTGTCTGCAGGGTTCCTTGGAACAATTATGGGGATGTTTGGCACATTTCCTACATTGTTCTGAAGATAGATGCCCATCTGTCAAACCATTCAACAGCGAACAACGGTTCGCTGCTTTAGCCGAAGGGCATTGGTAATCATTGAACACTGCCATTGAACACTGGAATGTCAATAATTGGCTCAGAGTGTCCAATAGCATACCTCGTGTGACACTGACCGCGGCTTCCATTTGGTTTGGCGGTCACAAAAGCAATAAAATGGGCGGTCACCTGCTCCGAATGCCTACACTGTAGACATAGACAATGGAAACCCCAAAAGCGAGTTTACGGTGAATAGTAAAAGGTAGCAAAAGCCGCTTTTGAGGCTTTGCGAGTCGACAGGGCTAAGCTTTCTAACGATCGATTTCTATCTTGTTTGAACAACTTGGTGCACGTGCATCAACCAATCAGCCTCTGCACGCCACTGCCTTTAGGCACATACATCTCCCCGTTGCCGCTGCCTCACTCACTCATAGTTTTCTGCGTTTCTTTGTTTGATAGTTTTATAGGTTGACAACTTGACGTTACAAAAATGGCGACGATCTATCTTAGTCTTCATGCCTTCTTAATGCGATGGCCAGTTTTACTACGGCGGCCAGCCAGATGCCAACCCACGCTACGTGCGTCTAAGACATATTTGTCTCACGTTCACTTTTTTCTGTTCACCTAAGGACCGAGACATTTACTGTTTGCGATAGCAACTGTCTTTGTAGCATATTTTATTTTTTCTCCGCAATTTTTTAATTCTTGTTTTCCTCGCGTAGCCCCCGGGCAGCAGCTCCCGTACCCCTAGGGGTACGTTTACCACCGGTTGACAATCTCTGTGCTAAAGCTTGCTGGTTGACTGTTGCTCCTTATACGATGGAAGATTTATGTTCTCAACGTATACATTGTACATTGTAGACGTGGATGAATGTGAAAGCGGAGAACATCTTTGTGACAATTCAACCACCATTTGCATTAATAGTGACGGAAGTTACCACTGCCTCTGCAGAACTGGATATAAAAGAGAAAACGAGACTCTATGTTCAGGTATCATGCTCAATTAAGCCTAATTGTTTAGAAAATGCGATGGGCTAAGATAGTGTTTTTCAAACGCTTTGTCATCTCATTCGTTCATTTCACTTGTCATGGAGGATATCTTCAAACATTTAATCCGATTCTTTAACAAATAACTGGGGTGATGAAAATTTCTTCAAGTTCTTTCCATGTCTTGTCGCTGTCTCGAAAACCCGCTTGAACTTAAAAGTGTTTCTAGTATTAAACAAACCTTACCTTCTGTCCAATATTCAGATATAAACGAGTGTGTCAGTGGTGAATCCGAATGCGACATGATGTCAACTGATTGTATCAACACAATTGGGAACTACACATGCGATTGCAGGAACGGATTCACGTATCTCAATGGAGCGACATGTGTGGGTAAGATGCACAATTGAAAGATAACTCGATTGACTACTAGTGTGTCGAAGCAGCTTTCTAACCCTGTCGCCCTATGGATCCTACGCGTCCGTCCCTGTCCCCAAGGTTCCTGGGGAAAATTTTGGGGATATTTGGCGCATTTCTTACATTGTTCTGAAGTTACCTGCCCATCTGTCAAACCATTCAACAGCGAACAATGGGTCGCTGCTTTAGCCGAACGACATTGACAATCATTGAACACTGCCATTGAACACTGGAATGTCAATAATTGTCGAGCCGACAGGGCTAAGCTTTCTAACGATCGATTTCTATTTTGTTTGAACAATTTGGTGCACGTCCATCAACCAATCAGCCTCTGCACGCCACTGCCTTTAGGCACATACATCGCCACGTTGCCGATGCCTCGCTCACTCATAGTTTTCTGCGTTTCTCTGTTTGATAGTGTTATAGGTTGACAACTTTGAAAAACGAAAAATGGCGACGATCTTTCTTAGTCCTCATGCCTTCTTAATGCGATGGCCAGTTTTAATACGGAGGCCAGCCAGATGCCAACCCTCGCTACGTGCGTCTAAGACATGTTTGTCTCACGTTCACTTTTTTCTGTCCACCGAAAGAAAGGGTCATTTACTGTTTGCGATAGCAACTGTCTTTGTAGCATATTTTAGTTATTCTCTGCAATTTTTAATTCATGTTTTTCCTCGCGTATCCCCTGGCAACAGCTTCCGTACCCCTAGGAGTACGTTTACCTCCGGTTGACAACCTCTTTGCTAAAGCTTGTTGGTTGACTGTTGCAGCTTGTTGGTTGACTGTTGCTCCTTACACGATTGAAGATTTATGTTCTAAACGTATACATTGTACATTGTAGACTTGGATGAATGTGAAAGAGCAGAACATATTTGCGACAATTCAACCACCATTTGCATTAATAGTGACGGAAGTTACCACTGCTTCTGCAGAACTGGATATGAAAGAGAAAACGAGACTCTATGCTCAGGTATCATGCTCAATTAAGCCTAATTGTTTAGAAAATGCGTTGGGCTAAGATATTGTTTCTCAAACTTTTTGTCATCTCATTCGTTCATTTCACTTGTCATGGAGGATATCTTCAAACATTTAATCAGATTCTTTAACAAATAACTGGGGTGATGACAATTTCTTCAAATTCTTTCCATGTCTTGTCGTTGTCTCGAAAACCCGCTTGAACTTAAATATGTCTCTAATATTAAACAAACCTTACCTTTTGTCCAAAATTCAGATATGAACGAGTGTGTCAGTGGTGAATCCGAATGCGACTTGATGTCAACGGATTGTATCAACACAATTGGGAACTACACATGCGACTGCAGGAACGGATTCACGTATCTCAATGGAGCGACATGTGTGGGTAAGATGCACAATTGAAAGATGACTCGATTGACTACTAGTGTGTCGAAGCAGCTTTCTAACGCTGTCCCCCTATGGCTCCTACGCGTCCGTTCCCTGTCTCCATGGCTTCTGGGGAAAATTATGGGGATAATTGGCGCATTTCTTACATTGTTTTGAAGGACCTGCTCATCTGTCAAACCATTCAACAGCGAACAACGGTTCGCTGCTTTAGCCGAAGAGCATTGACAATCATTGAACACTGCCATTGAACACTGGAATGTCAATAATTGGCTCAGAGTGTCCAATGGCATACCTCGTGTGACACTGACCGCGGCTTCCATTTGGTTGGGCAGTCACAGAAGCAAATAAATGGGCGGTCACCTGCTCCGAATTCCTACCCTGGAGACATAGACAATGGAAACCTCAAAAGCGGCTTTACGGTGAATAGTAAAATGTAGCGAAAGCTGCTTTTGCTGCTTTGCGCGTCGACAAAGCTAAGCTTTCTAACGATCGATT
Source organism: Metaphire vulgaris (assembly GCA_018105865.1). NCBI lineage: Eukaryota > Metazoa > Annelida > Clitellata > Crassiclitellata > Megascolecidae > Metaphire > Metaphire vulgaris. The sequence goes on from CM030834.1 coordinate 2,408,787, forward strand.
TCTATCTTGTTTGAACAACTTGGTGCACGTCCATCAACCAATCAGCCTCTGCACGCCACTGCCCTAGACACCTGCACACTGCCCTAGATCTTTCTTAGTCATCATGCCTTCTTAATACGATTGCCAGTTTTATTGCGGCAGCCAGCCAGCTGCCAACCCACGCAACATGCGTCTAAGACGTTTTTGTCTCACGTTCACTTTTTTCTGTCCACCGAAAGAAAGAGACATTTACTGTTTGCGATAGCAACTGTCTTTGTAGCATATTTTAGTTATTCTCTGCAATTTTTAATTCATGTTTGCCTCGCGTACCCCCTGGCAGCAGCTTCCGTACCCCTAGGGGTACGTTTACCACCGGTTGACAATCTCTGTGCTAAAGCTTGCTGGTTGACTGTTGCTCCTTATACGGTAGTAGATTTATGTTCTAAACGTATACATTGTACATTGTAGACGTGGATGAATGTGAAAGCAGAGAACATCTTTGCGACAATTCAACCACCATTTGCATTAATAGTGACGGAAGTTACCACTGCGTCTGCAGAACTGGATATGAAAGAGAAAACGAGACTCTATGTTCAGGTATCATGCTCAATTAACCCTAATTTTTGGTAAAATGCTATGGGCTAAGATAGTGTTTCTCAGACGTTTTGTCATCTCATTCGTTCATTGCATTTGTAAATGAGGATGCCTCAAACATTTAATCAGATTCTTTAACAAATAATTGGGGCGATGAAAATTTCATCAAGTTCTTTCCATGTCTTGTCGCTGTCTCGAAAACCCGCTTGAACTTAAGCATGTTTCTAATATTAAAAAACCTTACCTTTTGCCAAATATTCAGATGTAAACGAGTGTGTCAGTGGTGAATCCGAATGCGATTTGATGTCAACTGATTGTATCAACACAATTGGAAACTACACATGCGACTGCAGGAACGGATTCACGTATCTCAATGAAACGACATGTGTGGGTAAGATGCACAATTGAAAGATGACTCGATTGACTACTAGTGTGTCGCAGTAGCTTTCTAAGCTTTCTAACGATTTTTCTTAACACATGCTAACTTAGCCCGATAAGCCAATTTAAATCAGCTTATTAGCGGCATCTATGCTGAGGACATATCTAATTGCAACAATGAAGAATGCAGTTGCAATTGTTAGGAAAGATTGAGGCGAATTATTGTCAAGTTAAAGTTAACCTTTTTTTTGGCAACGTTCCCATATGGGAACATTGACAAACACTGCAAGAAATTGATGACTTACTCAAATATTTAATTACCACAAAGTAGATTATTTAAAAGAGTTATATGTGAGTGATAATAAAGTGGCCACCAAAGTTAGTAATATTAATTGTAACTGTGTACATTTTTGAAGAATAAGCCTCGAGCCATTAGAATTTCTGTCAAGTAATTTCATACATTTCGTCAAAGAGTGTTCCTGAAAGGCCAGGCATGTTTTTGAAGGTGTTTTTTTGAGTATTCTTTCAGTTTTGCAATAGCAGTGCTTGATAAACTGATACTTTTTGTTACAAGTTTGCATTTTTGCACATAATGTGCATGTTAACCTTTATGTTCCCATATGGGAACGTTGCCGGATGACTGCATAAATGTGGTTTTACATCACTTGCGCAGGGATGGACACGTTATGGCATAAGGAGAAAAGCATTCAAGGTTTCCACTACAGGAGAAGCTATAGAGGCTGTCAGCTCAGTTTGCAACCCTGTAGCCATTGTGGTACTTCCGCCAGGATCAGTGGCGACTCCAGGATTTGGCAAGTGGGGGGGGGCGTTGGGTTGGAAACTTCTATGCACTGGGGCCAGATATTTGTTGTCAGGTATGTATTAGTAATTATAGGGTCCCAACAGGGGACCACTGGGGCCAGGCATTCAATAAGGAGGCACGGGCCCCCGGGCCTCCACGTGGAGCCGCCATTGACCAGCAGATGGAGATCGAGGAGTTGACAGCGACTTGGAAAATGTTCTGGAAGATCTGAAAAATGAAGGTGCCTTTGAAACAGCCAGAGTACTTGAAACAGAAGTAAAGAAACAGAGAGTAGTGAGAGTTAAACAGAAGACTCCTGTGCGAAGGAAGAAAAGAGCCAACATTATTGGGCAAAGTGGAGAAAAGCCAGTATCTTTCACAAAAATCTTTGGAGACATTGTCTGAAAGAGGTGTTCGCGCATCAGGAACTGTGAGACACAACAGAATTGGTGATGCAAAACAACATCTCGTACCATCAAGCACAATGAAGACAAAGTCTGCCAGATGAAGCTTTGAATACTGTTGCAATAGGAAAGTTTTTGTCACAAAATTACTTGGTAATGCTGTGGTAAATGTTGCAAGCACCTGTCATACCCATAAGCCTGTTCTCTCTGTAAAACGCCACGTCAAAGGCAGCCCATAAGTTGCTGTCAACACAGCCACATGTAGAGAAGCGATACAATGAAGGTGTGGAAGGCGTCGACTTTATGTACCGACTACTCGCAGCCTACAGACCAACCATTCGGGGAAAGAAGTGGTGGTGACCACTGGTTCTGAATGTAGTCAATGTGTATGTTGTGGCAGCATGGAGATTGCACTGCAGTGTTGCAGGACAGAAGCTTGATCATTTGACCTTTCTTCATGAAATTGCACTGTGTTTGCTGAAGACCGAACTTGGTGAGCCAAGGCGCCAGGTTGGTGGAGGTCCATGTCCTGGCCTACCGGATAGTTTACGTTTTGAGGGGAGTTGGGCATCACAGAATGAGTTGTTCTCAGAGACGTTATGGCATGTGTCAAGGAAATACATGTATAAAAGTGTGCTAAATGTGATCCTCGTCTGCACTGTGATAAAGGAACAGCGTGCTTTGAAATGTATCACTCACATCCTTGATTTACAATCAGTGCGTTAGATTGTACACTTGATGCACAATTGCTGATCGTGTTTTAAAGTAATTTCTGTTCTTTTATATGCAGACAGTTGCATCTACAGGCTGCCTTAAAACATTATGAGCCATAAGACTTGATTACATGTACAGCGATTGACTTCATTGTTTGATATAATACAATAAATAATGGCATGTTCCCATATGGGAACATTGCACTCATCCGGCAACGTTCCCATATGGGAACATGCCCATATTTGGTCTGATAATCAATTATGAACAAATATACTTCAATTACGTGCTCAAATGGACACCCATGACACATAAAAATTGATTGTAAGGTTTTTTGTTTAAAAAAACTTTTGCCAAAAAAAAGGTTAAACTAGCTATGACAATTAGAACATTTGACAAGTCTCTAGGTGAATGTATTGAGTACAGAATGCGTGGCGCTTGAATCGGGTGCTTTGTGCAATAGACTATCATAGAGCTATATGCATTGAAAATGTGCATTCTGTTCTTGCAGAGAAACGACTCAAAGTCATCCTGGGCTCAAGTGTTGGAACATTTCTTGCAGTTGCTCTAATTGCAATTTTACTCACGTTCTTCTACTGGAAGAGGTTAATCAGTTGATCAATTGATTAATTATTTAGCGTAAAATTGTGCTTATCAAAAGCTATGGCAAAATCTAAATATATTATGTCTACTGCCTTGTCCTCATTTAGCTTATGAAAAACCTCCCGAAGAAAGTCTAAGAGGTTGGTCACGAATGAACGGCTCTTTTAAAATCAATGCTGACTGTATTTAACAATTGTATGTTCAGTTAAGTGCTCCAAAATATTCTCTTTCACATTGCAGATTACAGGCGTTAGGTTCACTGGTCTGTAATTGCTTGATTCACTTCGTTTTCCCTTCTTGGACTGACTAGTACATCTCTCCAGTTTTTTGGTACTGCTCTAGTCCTGAGTGATTCATTGATTGTCAATGCAATTGCATGTCCAATTTCATGTCGAACTTCGTGAAGAAACTTGGGATGTAAGCCATTTAACCCTGGGCTCTTGTCTATCTTTAAATTTGTCAAAACCTTGATTGCTCATTCTTTTGTACACACACTATCTGTTAGCATTTCTCTTCGTTTTCATGAAAAACCATTTTGGCTTCTCGCGCAGTATTTGTATTATTTTCTTCTGTATATACTGACCAAAAATAGTTATTTTAATTGCACATGTTGGTTGTGGTCTAGTTCATGCGGCTTCAGTATTGAGGTTCAATGACAATGACGTTAATTCAGTGTTTAATCTAGACTCCTGGACTCCAGGGGCGGAACTGACAAAGCCAAGAGAAACTGAAAAGCCGGGGAAGTCATCTAGGGGGCTACTGTTAGTTGATGTAGTATGCCAAAATTTCCGTGGAATTTGAAATTTCCGGGAAGAAAAAAAGGGCATTTCTTTCGGAAATGGCCTAGATTAATCCCTGCGTTAATGATATTCATCCGTTTCAAGGGTCTTTTCCTAATGTTCGAGGAATCGAACTGTTTCTTATATCGCAATAAAACAATCGTTTTCCTATTCGAAGAAGCTAGTTTAGCATCCAATTCTGACAATTATTACTTCAGGAAATAATAGTTATCATTGGCATGTGCAGGAGCAAATAACTAAACAAATCGAAATGCACTAACAGTGAAATTTTGCAAAGTTTAGCTATTGCTGGCCATGTCGTTAATATATAATTCTTAAAAAAAGACATAGGTCTACTCTACAATCTTCATATTCAGTAAAAAATCTTTCAGGCAAAAAGTTAATCAGACTCTACTGACGGAATCTTCGGTCGTAGACAATGGTTGGTATTGATTTCAATTTAATACTCTGAACTGAGAAGGCCTACATGACATTTTAAATTTTATTAGACGTGTGAAAATATTTTTTACTTGCCTTAAATCAAGCGATACAAATTTTTAGTGCAAAATATGTCCATCATCTGGGCATTTTCAAATCTTATAATGAGCTCTTATGAGATCTCTGTTTAAAATATAAACTATTAATATGGTCAAGTATTAATAATATTTCTTTCACAACTAATTAAATATTTATTCTTAGTGTGTTCATGGCAATAGTAAATTATTTTCACGATCTTCATTTATTTCATATTCTCGATAGGATGTGGTGTAGAGCATTCTACAAATTCGAATATCTACATGACCTTCAAGAAACCTGAAAGTGATATGACTGGAAAAGAAGAAATTTATGTTCAGTTAGATGCATCCACCCGTCTTCCCGTACCTAAAAAGAAGCCAAAAAAGACTGCAGAATCTGCTGTTGATGAAAACACTCAATCTGCCATTTATGGAAACGTTCAATCAATTGATGACACAGTTCAGTCTGCCATTGATGAAGATGCGCAATTTTCCGTTAATGACAACTGCGAGTTTCCCATTTATGAAAACGCTCGCAACTGAAGTTTCTACAGACAAAATTCACGTGAAAGCGACAGAAAACATTGAGACAATGTATTCGACAACATCAATTTTAATGTTTTGGATTAAGATTCCAACACATCAATTCATTTCCGAAAACACATTTATGTAGAATTGATTTATATTTCTCCTCTACACAGAATATTCTTTCAATTTCATACATGTGTATTCCAAAAGCCCTATAACTTTGATGTTAAGTTCTATAAACTGAAGTATACGAGACATTGGATAAAAAAATCTCTGCTTCATCTAAGTCTTCCAAGTTCCACCAGTCGACCACCCATCACCGCCCTCGAACCGCTTCCATGCATCACAAAATGTTTAACAAGAATATTATTTTGAGTGCTGGATATGTAGGGAATATTTATCCGCGACAAACGTTATTTTCTCCTCATCATCAAGTTCTCTGTCCTGGAACAGGTTTAGAGCTCCATTGTTTCAATTCCTCTCTGCGTCTTGCTTCCTCCTTGACTTCTGCATAGGTCTTGCGACGCTGTGTATCTGTTTTCATCACCCAGTCCAGTAGCATCTTCTTTGGTCTTTTTTATTTCTTCCTGGTATTCTTCCCTCAGTTACTGTTCTGAGTAATGATTCTCCTCTCAGTAGGCCTACGTGTCCAATTCAGTTCCTCTGTTTTTTTGATGGTACTGATTATCGATCTTTGTTCGTCCACTATGTGTAATACTTCATCGTTTGTTTTCTTGTCCATCCACTTGATGTTTTCCATTCTTCTCCATACCCACATTTTGAATGCTTCCACCTTTTGTATGTCCATCTTCTGGAGAGTCCAGGTTTCTGAGGCATATAAAGTGACACTCCATATCAACGTTTTTATCAGTTTATTCTTTAGTTCTCTATTTAGCCCTCCACTAACCAGTTCTCCTCTGTCCAAAAAGGCTTGTTTTCCCATCGCTATTCTTCTCTTTATCTCCTCCTGGCATCTGGAATGTTATGTTATTAGGCTCCCAAGGTAGGAGAATTGTGTAATCTGTTCCAGTTCTGTTCCATCAACCGTTATGGTGAATCTGGTTATTTTCTATTGGATGATAAAACAACGCCCAGTTGCACTTTGAAGAACAATCGAAAATGCTTTAATTTTTAAAAATTCACGATGTATTTTACCGCTTGTAAATTGCTATTCAAGATCTGCAAATAGTTCGACAAGTTTTTGGTTTGATCAGACTGTGTCAACCGTCAAACATTCAAAGTTTAATTTTGTCTTCAACAATTGGCCAGAATTAATTTACGGCGTTGCCACGATGTTGTGACGTCACTGCAGTATTTGTCACTGTCTGACCTTGCTAAAGGATGCTTGCAGCGCGTGCTATTGGACGTTTTTGTTTCATTTCCTCAGTTTTTAGATCACAATATCTTCTGACGAAGCCGGCATTAACACAAGATCAAAGGATGCTGCAAAGTGACGTCGACGTGAAGTGCTCTGTGACACAACAAGAAATTGTTTAAGATACGAGCTGGGTGGTAGAAATAAAATTTCTTTGGTGCCAGACTGGTAGGCGTCGAAGGGGGTTCAGACATTTGCGACAATGTGTGGCGACAGGGAGAAGGGGGGTCCAGAAATGTGACGTCACATAATACTAAATATTGTAATTAATACGGCAATGTTATAAAATCACAAGTAATTAGTAATTATTGTTTTTTATACTTGGTAGTCTGTAATATTTTACACTTATAATTATTATAATTCATTTTTGAAAAGAATTTTAAAAGTTTCAGAATATCTGTATAACTATAATAGTTATAATGAATATTTTCAAACGATTTCATTGCAATGCCTGCTTCATTCAAGAAATAAGTGATTCGAAACATTAATTTTGACATTGGAGAGATGTGGGGTTAACGCGTTGTGACATCATATTTGATTGGGGTCTGACTTTTTGTGACGACGTGTGACGAGGAATGAGAGTCAAAAAACGGCCAAAATCGCGTGACATCATTTATGGACGGCCCCTAAATTCGAGGGCATAAAGAGTTTATTTGGAGTCGTTACTGCAACAATCCTGTATGTAATTTCCATCGGACTATTTCAATGCTAGCCACTTCAGACGCCGACAGCTGCGATCTAGCATCTGTAAAATTCTTTACTACAGATGGAAAGTCACGCTCTAACTGTGCCGAGTTGGCTGATAGGAAGATTACAGTGTAACCATAATAGTTTTAAAAGTCTAACCTCTCAGTCGACGTTCGACGTCACTTGCCATTGTAATTTTTTCGAGTGTAGCCTATAACGTAACTGAATTATGGCGTCGAACAACGTGAAAACACCTTTCTATCTTGCCTATTGCCAACTGGTTCTGACCGGTTTAAGAAATGGCGTTCACACAAATAAAAAAACAATAGTCGACTCCGTTTATCCGTCCACGTGATTTGATCAATCTATTGTGTGGTTCTCACACCGGGCAGTCCCTACTGAACCACTTTAAACCTTGTTATATTATTATTATACATTATTATAAATGCTATGGTCTGGTAAGCACAGGCTACTGAATGTGTTGCCAACTATGTAATCTGGGCTAATGTACATGGCGCCAATATCATATGACATAATACAAGAATCTATGACCATTTTCAAAGCATTGGCCTAAACAGAAAATCTATATTTAACGTAGTCAACAGGTTAACTCACAAAACCCAACCCAACCCATTATTTTTTTACAAATCTGGACCAACCCAACCCATGGGTTAACCCAATCCATGGACAACTCTTGCATACTGGCAGTTTTACAATATTTTATCGACACAATAATCACACTATACAGTCCTTTAGTTTTTAGCAACCAGGAAGAAGTGCTTAAGTAAACACAGTGTAAGTCAAACACAATATTGTTGTATGCTAACAAGCTTAACTAACATCAACTATAAACTATCAACCAAGCTTCTTTTTGCCTGTCAAAGCAAACAGCAATCTGGTTATCCCCCTGCATCAGTCACAATTAAAACTTTTTACACGGAAGTAGAGTTCGATTTCATAATGCAATGTTACATTACATTGCATGCATAGTAATTTGTTCTTAATTCGTTTCTAGGCAATATCCATCACAATCGGCGAGTAACTTTCTAGGCGCCTATAGCAAAATCATTTCCTCCGAGTTGGGAAAGGTTCTTTAACGACGTTCTGATTAGCATGGCCAATGATCCCGGGTGTTTGAGACCCGACTCTAACAATTTCTCTGTCACATTTGAGGCGAATATTCAAGTAATATTTGGGTTCGTTTCCTTAGGTACATCTTGATTTACATATTCGCTTTATTTTACGAATTACAAAATCTTCTAAACAACTGGAGAGAAGCAGATCTGTTTAAGGGCCAAGTCAATCTTTGACGTGGAAAATGAAGCAGCAGCAATTTTAAAACGAGTCTACACAGGCAGAGGTGCTGTTAATTATTAGGCCTACGCATTTTTACGTATTAAATCTGTGTTTGATGTTCTTCTTAGCAAGTATTTGATTCAGTTGGTATGCAGTTACGGTCAGTCTGATTGCTGGGTGCTGCGCTGAT